>JAHHUM010000890.1:657515-861107 GCA_036173005.1 Crenichthys baileyi
ACCAAGCACAAATGTGTAAGTTCCAAAGACCAGATCAAACCACACAGCAAGTTAGACACGGGAACAGTAAAGTGCACCCAGTATGTTTCAAAATAAGAGACCCTCAAATAACATCGCAAGTTAAACATTACGTCAGAACCGGTGAAGCAAAGTCTTTTGTTTACTTACAGCTCACAATATTCATGGCTGTTACCGCGTGAACCCTCGACTCCCCGTGTTACTCTCTCGTGAACTCGTGATCTCCAGTAGCCTCTGCTGTCAGATGCATGAAAGGACCCTGAAATGGATCCAGTGTGGATTTCCGCATGGCACAGTTTGCGACGGATGATGGAGCAGACATGGAATGTAGTCGGTGTGAAAGAGCCCCATCAGAGCAAAAAGCCAGCACAATAATCAATTTGTCTGTGGAAGATGCTTCTTCATGTTTTACTTCTTGTGATGAGAAGCTAAACTTGGTAAATATGGTCTCTCCTTCAAAATGACAAGATAGATCTTTTTTATGTATCAGTACATAAATAATACTCCTTTATTTATATAAAAACATTACTTTAAATTATTGAATTGTTCTTTCCTGGTACATTACAAAGCTAAAGTAAAAAAAAAAAAAACTGATATATTTTAAGTGCTTCAACGTATTACTTTCATCTATAATTAAAAGCAAGTTATGGTAAATCGCTGCAAACAAGATTCGAGTCTGACAGATAGAACGAAAGCCGCAATCTATGCAAACCGGACAAGGGATCCTTTTATTAAGAATTGATATGAGGAAGATTAAATGAACAAATAAAACGGATTTGTTAATGCTGCACTCTAAAGAACTGGTGGTGCTAATCTTGGATATGTATTAATGTACAGAGCCCTCCATTTTTTTCCTGTATTTTGTTGGGATTTTTTGTTATAGACCAACCAAAAGTAGGGCATATACTGTAGGTCATCCTAAGTCATCAATGTGCCATAATTGAAATATTGTGGCCCTGGCTGTGTGTTTAGTTATTGTGCTGGAAGGTGAACCTCTACAGCAGTCTCAATTATTTCGCAGCCTCTAACAGGTTTCTTTCCCAGACCATCCTGTAGTGGGCTTCATCTTCATCATCTCTGACCAGCTTCCCTATTCCTGCTGAAGAAAATAATCTCCATGGCATGATGCTACCACTACAGTGTTTCACAATGGATGGTGTTCAGGATTAACTGAGGTTTTATTTTTCTGTATTTTACTTTTTGGGTTATATGGTAATGTATTTTTTATATAACCCACGTCTGGATTTCATTTAGGTGTATCAGAGTAAATGGGGAGATTAAAAGGGAGTTTACAGTGGACTTGAAAAAAAACCCACTTTGTAAAATCTCAATTAGACACTTTGAATTGTGTTGTTGTGATGTAACACAATCTGGGTTAGGTCAAGGGGTAAGAACACTTTTGCAAGACACTAAGTCTTTTAAGAAAAAACTTAAGCTTCTTGTAAATGGATGGTAGTCTAAACCAACAGAACATCTATCATCACCCTTCAGAGAGTGGAAAAGTGCTGCTCAGAGTTTCTTCTAATGTCCACACCCATAACCAGACAGACCCTGATAATTCAAAAACTGTAGATCAATAAGACTGGTTATAAAATGAGAGGGACCACAGTATGAGCAGATGATCCATGTTTTTTTTGCAGGAAGAAACACATCTGTCTTCAACTAATCTAATTGACATTGAACCTTTTCTGATTAAATTTGTTGATAAAATGTGCATTTACACTGAAGACAACAGCATTATTATGGTGAGTTATCTCTGCATCCTGTCCTTTCTACTCTCTTCCTGTTCACAGCAGCGATAGTCAATTACATTTTTAACACAAAGCACATAATGGAAACCAATTTAATGCTCCAAGTGAAACCAACCCAGTGACCTTTCATTAACGTCTTTCCAAGCAGCTTTATGTGGAAGTCCAGTCTCTAAACTTGATGTGGAAATCTAGAGACTGCTGACTGATGTATTTATCCAGGCATCCAAAAGAATTGACAGGGATGGGTTCTGTGCATTAACCATCTTCATATAGAAACCACCTAACATGAATAGCTAAGCTTTATATAAGTATATATATATATAAACATAAAGTATATATATAAACATAAACAATAAGGTCAGGTAATTTACTTATTTTGAATCTTAATATATAAAAAAAATATATAAGCCATTTTTATTTTTTTAAAACATTATGATTCTATTCTAAATAACCCTAAATAACCCTTTGTCACTGTTCAGTAGGCTCCAAAGTGCCAATCACCTGTGGTTTCAGAAAACAGAAGTCTGAAAAGCATTCAAATAAAGAACTGTTGCATAAAAAACTTAAAGATGAATAGAGAAATTAGCTGGCGACTGAAATTGTCTGATTTTCAGCTTGACCAGACCGACTAGTTGGAAAGTTAAAAATTTCAGCCTACTTTTGGTGAACACCAAATACATATGTACTACAAGTCGAGATAGCAAGAACAGTCTTTGATGTGTAGGTAGTTGCAATGAGAATAGAGAAGAGACTCAACTTTAAGACAAGTCAAGTCAAGCTTATTTAAATAGCGCTTTTCAGCAACAAGGCACTCAAAGCGCTGTAGATGAGGAAAAACATTACGATGATACAGAAAATCAAACACAGAAAAACAAATCCAATGACATTAATAATCCTTGGGAGTTTACTGGTAAGAGCTGGTTCTAATCCAGTTTTATCTAATAGAGGTAATTAGCTCGTTAAGTCCTCTGTGGTAAGGAATTCATCCTATGCTAGAAAAAACATGATAATATTAATCCTTGAGGTCGTTGGTATGACGTCATGGGCACTCACTGAAGTAGAGAAGCTGGGTCACTGGTATAAAACATTTTTAGTCCAAACTTTTTAAATACTAATAACATACACTGGTAAGAAATTGTTGTAATACAATCCTTTAAGAAATCTAAAAATCTCTGGTCATTGGTTAAAAACAGCTTTAGTAAAATTTTCATATACTAATTTTTTGGTTTTTTGGGGAATCCTTCTGAGAAATCTGAAAATCTAAAAAAAAAAATGAAATCACACATTTGGTAAAGTAAGATGGGGGGGAAAAAAAATCATATTTCGAACTTCACTCTTTGGCAGAATAGAGTCTGAAGTAGTACAAAGAAAAAACTCATCAGGGGTAAGCAACACACCTAAGTAAAGATTAAGCAAGCGTATGGTGGAATCTTGAGGGTGTGAATGTAAAAATTCGAGTGTGTTTCAAAAATTTAGACTGTAAACACTGATAGAAGCGCCATTGTCCTTGAGAAGAGAGGTGGAATTTTTTTTATCAATGGGCTGCATAGTCCTATCAGCAACAGTGGGTAGGGGAGTGCTGGGGAAGAGCGTCGTGTTTATATAACATCCCGGGGAGATATTTTGTCGATAGCCAGTTAGCAGAAGTTGCCAAGGGCCCACTTGGGCGCCAGATTTGGAAAAACAATACATGTTGTGGTTCAGGCAGTTGTGAATTTCCAACTTCCTTAAGAGTTTTACTGCTATGTGTCAATTGCGAATCCAAATAGCCAAATTTCTGATACTTTCCGCAGATCTCGAGCGTACAACTTCTCCAAGATTATATCCTTTAACCTCTGAGTCCAACCGCTGCCAGGCTGCGATTCTGGTCAAGAATTGTGTCCAGCTTCCGATTCTGCTCTCTTAACATTTCAGTCTGAGTGTTGATTGCTCTACAGACTCCGTCCAACATCGCAGGCAGCTTTGGAACGCTTTGAACACCCGCCCATTACTCGATAATCACTCGATAAGCAAGGGTAACAACCAACTCCAAAAAGCAGAAATCCTGTTATCAAAAGTCCAAATATGTACACATCTTCTACGTCCTCAACCGACATCGTAGTCAGGCACACGATCTTCCACTGCTGCCAAGAATCCATTGCGTATCCAGAGAAGAACGTCCCTTCTGCACAAGAGGGTTCTCCTTTACCCTGTCTTCCCGTCGAAAAAATTTGATCAATTACGCTGAGAGACCAGATGACCAAATCCATAATTTTCAAGTTTGGAGGATATGCAAAGCGAGGCTCTGAGAAAAATTACAGACAAAAGCAGAAGCAGGGATCTGCAGGGAGGAAAGGAGTGAAAGAAAATGCGTGTGTCTTCCACCGAGAGCAAGAGAGAAAGCCATTAGCTATGTTCAAAATGAGTAAGGTTTAAAGAGAATGTAAGAGGAAACACAAAGGCTGTAAGACATTATTTAAAAGGTAATTGTATTTTCTATGGAGTCATTTCAACTGTTAATTCAGGTTGCTACAAGAAAACTCTCAGCCTGAGTGTTTACATCACTGCTGCAATTTGCAGTTTTCTATTCTTATAAATATTTTGTTGTTTTTTATGCACAATTATACATGCATATTTTATATGTATATTTTTTAATTATCCTACTCAGTTGCCCATTTCTTTGAGTATCTGAGTATGCTATCTTTTATATCTAAACAGTATTCTTTGCTGATGCTGTAAATGTACCTTTACTGTGCTGTCTCTTATTCTTATTATTTTTTGTTTTTCTACTTTTACCTTTGTGTGAATCATTCCATTTGACGTTTACTTTGCTGCCACTACACCTGAATTTCCCCACTGTGGGACAATAAAGGATATTTCTATTCTATTCTATTCTATTCTATTCTATTCGAGGCAAACCTATTGAAGCACCTTGTGAGTGCTAAAGAGTAAGAATGGGCTGAGTCAATTCAGCTAAAATTACAGTTTTAAGTATTGTTGGCAGTGCTTAAAACTTACCAAGATCCATGCTTTTGGACTTGCGGTTCTTGATGATGTCCAGATGAGCTGGGCTGTCGTACTGCTTGGTGCGCTTTTCTGACATACTCTGGCGGGCAAAGCCTTCTCTTTGGAATGCAACATCAGGCTCTGCATCTGGACTTAGAGAACTGTGATTCATCAGGAAGAACGAAAATAAATAGAGAGGCAGATTAAACATAATGTTAAGCAGTTTTTTTGATTGCAGGATTTTGGAAACGTTAAACTTTCATAATCTACATCACATTTCACTGCCATGAGAGGGACCTCTCTTGTGTGAGGAATAAAACTGACCTATTAATATTTACACAACCTCAGCTCATTCAGTATCAGATAATGAATAATGACATTCAATACTCACACATGCATATATATATACAGTGTTTAATCCTTCATTTCGATGACTATTTTAATGAAGGACACCTCCACCTCTGCTTAGGTTTAGAATACACTATAATTAGAAAAGAGGAGGCTGGGCAAAGATGTATGATACCCAGTGAGGTGAGAGAGCTCCAGGGTCAGGGCCACTCAATTCCCATCCAGCCACCCCCCCTCAAATGTCTGGAGCATGACAGAACCCAACCTGCTGTAGAGCACTCCCTTTAAGATCTTCAATATCTCTGTCTGGATCTTAATTAAAAAAATCAGAGGGGAGTTAGAAAAGGTGGTTGGGAAGTAAGGAAACTGTATTATCTGCATAAAAAAGAAATGTTGCCATTTACTATTTGACAAAATAAGATAACAATGGTTAAACAAATGGTATGTGCCTTAGATGACTATCACTGTGCTATTGGTTTGATCAGTGCCTGTCAGATGTTTACATACATTCATCATCAGAGTGAATGTTGAATTAATTTAGGCATTTAAATATACATTTAAACTAGTATTTTTTCACAGTTTTAATGTTTCTTCAAAACAAGAATTCGTTGTACAAGTTAGAATGAACTGAGACTCTAATCCAAAACAAGGTCAAAATTATACATAAAGGCTCAAATATACACATAAACCGCCACCAATAATTGGTCCCTTAGCAAGTTGGAGAGAAACCATATTCATTTTGTAGTCTGGTGTAATTCTGGCTGGGTATGTGACCAATCTCCTTATCAAAATATGTAGAGCTCATTTAAATCATGGCACAAACCTGGCTTTTAAGAGTCTGGAATCCTAACCTGAATTCTATTTAGAATATAGGAACTATATTTGAAAAATAAGTTTGTGCAAAGGAAAAAAAAAAAGACTTTACCATTTTTACCAAGATCAAACATTTAGCTATAATTATGGTAAATGAAACTGAATTTATACAGTGCTTCTCTAGTCCTACCAACCACTCAAAGCGCTTTACACTACAGCCATATTCACCCAGTCGCACACATTGTTACACCAGTACACATATTGGTATGTAATTACCACTTTACTCTAAGTAGTTGAACCTGCAACTTTGGGACTGTGAAACAATTACTCTTCCCACTGAGCCACGGTCATCCCCTAAGAGACATTTACCCAAATATTGATGGTTAAGCCTTTGACCCTGTGTGGATCAAAAAAAGCCCTTAATTATTATTAGATTCATGTCAATATTGAGTGGATGGAAATGTCCATCACTGTATTAACCTACAAAACTAATAAAATGTAAAATGTGGTGTAAAATGTCTATTAAACATGGACATTTTTTGAAATGTGTCTTTGAAATAAATCCATTTGGAGCACCTTTATTGTGAGCTGGTTCACTTTGGAACTGCTAGCACCTGTTTGTATTTAAAGAATTCTTTTTCAGGATGTCAACCCTATTTAACAAAATACCTGCTTTGTGTGTAACAGACGGGCTGGTGTCAACGTGTCACTTTGCCATCGACCATACCTGACAATCCTAACTAAGATCAGACTGCCTCACAGGGCCAACTCCAGATGACACAGGAAGCGAGTGAGGCGGAGCGGGAAGAGAGGAATGACAGCACAGATGTATTATTCATTTATTCATCATCTTTCGCTTTTTTCCCCTGTCATCGTTCTAGGCCCACAAAATCAGCTTGCCCTCTATTTTCCTACTTCCACAAATGTCATTTGTCAGAGCATGACTGAGACAGTGCAGGCTAGAAAGGACACATTTTCACCCTGAATTTAGATTAAATTCAGTCTTGCTCTTGTTTTTTTACTGGAATAATTGAACACACAGAACAATGACAAAATAAGACGCTCGCAGACGAATGTTCCTCAGTTATAGAAACTTGATGAATGTGTGACCATTTGGGAGAGTAATTATGCAAGCTAACTGTCAGCATCCAGCTTGTCTGGGTGAAACTGGTGAGAAATCTGTGGGCAGTAGGAGTGAAGTTCAGTGAGACAGCTCTGCAGTGGTGTCAATTCACTTAGTAGGGAATCAGATCTGTTTGAGCTGGCAACTGCTTTAGCGCAGTTTTTGATTTAATTTGATGCATACAGAAGAATGAGTATATGCCCAGCATGTAAATCTACAACAACCTGATGAGAAAAAGCAATTGTGTTATCAGAAGAACCAGCTGTCTCAACTTCCACTGATTGTTTTTGGAATTGCGGTGCCAATTCGGCTAAAAAGCTTTTATCAGAAGATGCATAAATCTCTTAATTGTACAGTGCCATGTGAGCACTTGACTCCAACACATTCAGCACTTTATTAGATTTAGCTGAAAAGTAAACTTGTCTTATATATACATGCAGCCACAGAAGGGTCAGCTCTAATCTTCTGAATGACCTTTAAGCAGCTTACTGATATTTTCACATACAAAATCTAATAAAGAGAAATACTAAAATCAATTGGAGACTGTATACTAGCTTTCTACTCATTACTAATTTCTATAGAAGTGCTCATCGTAATGGAATACTGCTAAGGATGTCTTAAAGATCTCTTAAACAGAAAAAACTTCAGTGGATAGAAATATTTGTAATATGATCCTGAGACATGCTTCCTATTATACTCTGGGTAATAAAAAAAGAAAGACGGAATCTGAAACAGCTTGACCATATATCACCTGAGTTAGATCATTTAAATAGTGACATAGTTTCTTTGGATTGTTCGTCCTGTACATGCCTCTAGCCCATCTGTAATTGTGTGCCAAATCTAGATAGATCATACATTTCCGAATTTCTCCTTCTTCCATAAGCAGATTTTAAAAGCATTTTTGCCAATTCCAAGCAGATGGTTTCCTCTCCATTAAAAATCCTCCCATCATCTAAAATTAACCAGGGCTGAGTATTGCTCATAGGCAAAACCACAACTTTAACTTGCATTTTACATTAGTGTTCCCATCTCTTCCTTCCTCGCAGGAAACTAAATGTGTCAAACAGCACACCGGCCTTGATGCAAAGTGGTGCTTTCTAAAAGCCCTCTGTCCTGACAATTACCCTAGTGACTTGTATCTGTTTTACTTTCTCTATCTATAACTAGCTTCCATCTAAAATAAGAACAACTTGATTAAAACAGCTTAGAAAATCCATCTTATTGTGACTAGAAGGAAAACATCTTGAAAACAATTGAAAAGCTCAAAAACGGGCGGGCAAGCCGAAGCCCAGCAAGGTGCTTCAAAAATGTTCTCCTGAGGTTTGTGTGCTCTGATTCAGGTGACTGGATGGCTGAGCTGGTGATAGCAAGTCTGGAGAGTGTGGAGCTGCCTTCAGAGCATAAAGCATTGCATGTGAAGTTAGTACAGAAGTGTACCAGAGGACACTAGATCATCAAAACATTTATGCACCTTGGAAGAAGAACACTTTCATTTATTTTCAGCAAAGGGTAAAAAAATAATCAAGTGGTGACCTAAATCAGACTATTTTTCAACATGATTGGCACTGAATTGGGACCCTGCTGGTCAGAGACTAAAAATGCATTCTTTACCATAACCCTATCAAGTTATGCTGACCACAGATTTTGTGTAGAAGTTGTTACTAATGAAAGAAAACTGAACTATTCTCAGTTTAAAAATTAAGTCCGAGAACGTTATTTTCTATCAGTTGCTGAAAGAAAGACGTCTTGAAACATGGGCTGCATGATGCAAGGATTAATGCATGGTCGAATATTTGTTAATAATGGCTAGAAGGTCCTGGGTTCAAATTCCCCCCCAGCCGGAGTCTTTCCTTGTAGAGATTGCATGCTCTCCACCTGCATAAGTGGGTTCTCTCATGGTACTGTGGGTTTCTCCCACAGCCCTTAGATCTGCGTATGTATGTGAATATAGGCATTAGCCAAACCCCCATCCGCCTGCGACCCTGAATGTATAAGAGGATATAGGCAATAGATGGATGGCCATTGAGACATGTCTGCAATTCATTTGGGCTGCAAGAGAACAAGAGAAATGCTTCCAGCAGACAACAGGAAGGCTGAACAGAGTACTGAAAAGTTGTTGCTTTGTCCTTTTAAGACTTCAACCTCTGTCAAGGAACATGCTGGATTTGGAAATTTGACAGCCTATTTTTAAACTTTAGAGCTACGGTAAAAGTGCGTACTCTTTAGGGAATGCACACCAAGTCTAGGGTTTTTGCAAATCAAACCATGCTAACAGCAGTAAGAAAACTAATCACTGATATTAGATGCTGGTTATGGCTTAAACTGTCAACTCCCTAATAATTTGGTCTCTTGATTGAAAATAGTACAATCCTGTTTTACAGTGACTCCTTCAAAGCACGCAGTGTGACATTGCCTTTGCTCCTATAACAAATAATAATCGGCAGAAATCAGCTATCAGCCAAAATCCTCATTGGTGCATCCTTACTGAATATGTTTTATTATCACAAGTGTTGAAATTCAGCTGCAGCACATTCAAAGAGGCACAGTATACAGAATGCAGCCCCACCCCAAGCATCATGCAGCGAGCTGGAGATAAACACAGAGAGGGGATTGAAGGAATGAGAACATCAGTGACATGTTTGTAGCAGCAACGTCCCAATGAAACATACTCAGTATGCACACAGCTACAGTGCACTTCTGGCATTTTAGGAAAAATGGATGCTAATGGAAATGTGTATTACCTGGCAAATAAAGTCACTCCCAACCAACATGAACTTTTCAGATTAGTCAAATAGTGTGGGTGTGCATGCACTATGGGCCTTTCTGCATTTTTGTGTCATTATGCTGATAACTTGATGAGAAAAGCATAAGCTTAATCGAGCACTTGGGGATCTTAGTTACCCTGCAGATGAGAGAGACTATTGGGGAGTCAAATGAAGTAGGTAGTCTGCCTGCAAAGTTTGTTTGCTCGGGTCTGTGTGGACCTTTTCCACTTTATATGTTAATTTGTGAAATTGTTTACCAGCCAATGTGTATCTAAACACTCGCGAGACTGAGTGTGTCTGTGTAGCTTTGTGTGTTTGTGGGTGTGTACATGTCTGCCTGTTTGTTTGACTGGAATCCTTTTCCCTTCTTGCTGGTTGACAGCCTGTGTCAGAGCTGCCTGCGAAATGATGTTTCCACCTGTGACATCTCATAGAGACCGAGAAAGACACAGTCTAGTTCACTCATTCTCTTTCTCACTGTCTCTCTGGTTGTCCAATTCTCTGTTCTCTTAATAAGAACTGACACCCATGCTCCACCATGTCAGCCTTGTCCAGGAAAAGGTCCAGACCACACTAACCACTGGTGCAGAGCTCCTTTTTGTTTTCCATTGTTTCATATTTGAAAACAAGAGTTGTCTAATCTCTAATTGAAATATTTTATGATAATCTCTAACCAATTGTTTATTTTTTTTATAATTTGTTTTTAAACAATGAAAAGTACTCATAGTAAGGCACCAATAAGGGTTACCTAGTTAAACAAAATAAAAAAAAGTACACGCAAAGAATTAAATTTAAAAAGCCCTCAGAGGTTTGTTAGTGAACATTAGAGAACAAACAGCGTCATGGAAACCAAGGAACACAGCAGACAGGTCAGGGAACCTTCTGCCTGCTCGTAAAATGTTTTCTCTGACAGAAAAATAAAACTAAAAATCATACATCCCCATCGTGGCTACATGGTAGTGGCAGCATCATGGTGTGGGGACATGAACAGGGGAAGCGGAGCTAAATACAGGGCAAGCCTAGAAGGAAGTTCATTAGATAGTGCAAAAGACATGAGACTGCACCTTCCAGCAGGACAAATACCCTAAACATACACCCAAAACAACAAGTATACGTTTAGAGCAAACTAATGTGGTAGAATGACCCATGTAAAGTCCAGACTTAAATCCATTAACGAATCTGTTGGAAGATTTGAAAATGATATAAATTCTCTAAATCCAGTTTTCTCTTTCATGAATAAGAATGGGCAAATATTTTAGTTTGTTGAAGTACAAAACTGGTAGAGAAATATGCCAAAAGGCTTGCAGCTATAATTGTTACATAATTGATCATTTCAAATGCATTCCATGCTTTTCAGGTTTTAGTTGTAAAACAAGTTCAAACCACATATCCTGATTATTACACTTCACAATAATGTGCTACTTTGTAATGATCTATTACATAAAATCTTATAAAATATATTAACATTTGTGGTTTTAATATGGCAAAAAAGCGTATGAATAGTATAGCTAAGGCATGCAAAGCTATGAAAGCAGTACTTTTGATGCATACTCCATCCTAATATAAGTCTTTGAGTTAGATATTCTAATACAGGCTTTAGAAGCTAATGATTTCTTAGAACTCTACTTTGGCACAAAGTTTCTTGTGTTCACCATAAAAACTGGGAACGGCTTAAGAAAAGAACAAGGATCACTGTGAGTTCATAGAAAAAAGAAAGGAATTTCTGAGAAGAGAGACGCCTTCATTCCTCCACAATCATCAAAGTCAAGATGCTGCGTTGCCTCTTTGTCTCTGAAAACCTCTCATAGGCAAACAGACTTGTCTGCTCTATTTAAAGATATTTTATTGCAGAAAAAGCTGCAAAGTCTTTTAAAAGTTTTTCTTCCTTAAAGAGAAACTAGGGAGCATCTCAGTAAAGATTTTAGAAAGACTAAATATATTAGGCTGACTTTTGTGAAAGAAAAATATTTAAACTAGAATGGGTGATCGAGCTGAGACACCAAAATAACACTTCAGGCAATAGATTTAATGCTGGCAACTGCACAGTTGATGGAAAAAAAATTGTACAACTGGAAATCATACGCTTAACTCCCAAATTTTTTCCTAGATCTTGATTTAGGATATTTAGACAGAATGGGTCTGAGAGCACAGTGATAAAACAGACACATCGTGTAAAAGCACAACTTCCCTTAATGAGTTTCTGAGACAAAAAACAGTTGGAGAAAAGAAACATTCCTTTTCCTATTTTAGAAGAGCCTGCTTCGACTAAAGTTGCCATAAATATAAAATAAATATCTTTCACATTGCTCCACATCCCATTTCCATGAGCAAATCCTTTTATCTCTTTATTTATTCTCATTATTCAGACACTATCTACCCTTGTATTGTATATGCTTTCTTAACATAACTTCGACATGGTTCTTCCTGTTTGGCTTTCCATTTAAATTGATGAAGAAGGAGGGAGACATAGCTGAGGAAATTAATGGGGCAGGTCAAGACCCAATGTTAAGCAATCTTTGGTGCTGATATGCAAAGTAATAATTTAAAGACTTTATTTATCCACTGAAACCTGAGATAGCACATGCTGGATTCCATCACTATCCTGCTTTGCTTTACTTTCACAGAGTCCTTCACCCCACACAACTAAGCTCATGCGTTTAGACTAGAGACTCCACGACTTTTAAAGCTAGTTGGAAGACCAACATATCACTGCCAACTTTTATGGGATGAAAAGCAGTAGTAGAAATTCATAAAAATGAATAGACATTACTTTAAGCTGTATGTTACTATTCTATCACTGACATGATACAAAAACGCTTAATGAAAAAGCCTATAGGTATTACCGAAGAACATTAGGAAAATGTAGGTCACTTACAGGTTACTGTACTTACACAGGTTCCTGTAAGTCTCTTCACAAGGACTGTCTTATCATCCGCTATCCGTCCCAGGGCTAGCCCAATAACACACTAAAACTGAGGTTCTATCATGACCTTAGAAACAATGAAAATGATTAAACAAAGAAAAATCTGGAGGAGGGAGAACTGTAGGCAGTTGAGAAAACTAACATCAATTTCTTAAAGGATTAAATGGCCTTTTGAATCAAAGTAAAGCCAAGATAAAAACAAAACAATTGCTCAACAATTGTCCAGGTGCTTTGTTTTTGCTGCAGAAGCTTTTCAATATTTCTACATTACAAGGAAAACTTTAAGGTATTTTATTAGGCTTCTATGTAATACATTAGCACCAAGTAACTCATAATTGTGAGTGCGAAGAACATTTGTAATGTTTTATTTAATGAAATTGCTAAAACGCTGTTTTCATCCCCTCTAATTCGATACTATATTAAACCATCTTTTGCTTCAGTTGCACATTCTTTCATGTGTCTGCTGTGGCCCCTACATGGCTTTTGGCAAATTTAAAACAAGACTTCCTAGGTCTTTCTTTCAGCAACTGATTTCTTCTTGCCACCCGTCCATAAATCCCCAGATTTATGCACAAATAGTTGTCCTCTCAACCGATTTCCCACCTGAGCTGTGAATCTCTGGGACTCTTCCAGAGATACCATGTGTTTCATTTCGGTGGACAGTCATATCGTGATAGGTTTGCAGTTGTGCCCTGTTTTTTCTATTTTCTGTAAGAGGTTCAGAGCTTGAGATATAGTTTTATAACCTTTTATCCATTTTATTAGTTTTATCCCGGAACTATCTGTGTAACTTTCCCTTCATGCTTTCTTCACCAATATTGTCAAACCTCTCCTGCCTTCAAAAACATTTACAAAGAAAACACCATCATAGGGGAAAGACAGTTGCACTGGACTTTATTTAGGGGTACACATGTAAAGGGGGCTAAAAATAAGCAAATTCAACACTTTTCTGTTTTTTATTTGGAAAACAATGTGAAACCATTTATCATCTCCCTCAGCCTTACAATAAGGCACCGCTTTGTGTTCATCTATCACATAAAATCCTAATAAAATACTTCTAGGTTTGTGGTTGTAACTTGACAGAGGCGGGAAAGTTTAAATGGTGTGTACACATTTGCAAGGCTCTGTATCTTGAACCTGGTGGAATAAAGACAATTAAAGGTAGGAAAGGGAATATGCTAATTTGATCAATTATATGGACAGTAAGAAGGACAAGAGAGACAGCTTAAAACAG
The DNA here is from genome assembly GCA_036173005.1 of Crenichthys baileyi. Taxonomy (NCBI): domain Eukaryota; kingdom Metazoa; phylum Chordata; class Actinopteri; order Cyprinodontiformes; family Goodeidae; genus Crenichthys; species Crenichthys baileyi. The sequence goes on from JAHHUM010000890.1 coordinate 671,476, forward strand.
TGTGATTTAACAAGCCACCCAGCTATTCTTGTGTATGCACAGCATGTACATAGCTCTGGCCTTGGTAAAGTTCTCCCATGAGGACAGAAGGCCGGATAATACTAGAGGCCAAAGGTGAGACTCTCCCAGCTCTGCACTATACATATTCAATCCACACAGACCCCTGACTGCACTATAGCAAGAGCTTAATTAAAAAGCAACAGTTCCAGTACACTAGGGTCTGGCTAACCTACATCCCCTGCTAGCTCTGTTAATGCTGAATATTTGTGCAGAGGGATGTTGGGGGAACTTGAAAAGATAAATGAGAAACAGTATAAGTAAGTCAGAATGACGATGTACACTTGCTGTTTGTAGCCAGCTGTTAGCCTGTGAGTAAAAGTGAATGTGTGCCTGATGTGTGTCTCTGACTTCCCAACATAAATTATTCAGAATAACCCCAGGCGCTGGTATGTGGCAAACTCCTGCCTTGTGTGCACACATCATGCTTGTGTATGGGCTTCTGTCTCTGTGGGTGTATATAAAGCCAAGATGTGAGGAATTCTGAGTGCATTTCAGACATATGCTGTAGACCTAATTCACTATGACAAACCTCTGACATCATGAACAGCAGGCATGCTGAGCAAATCCACTCATCCATAATAAATGAGTCAGAGAAAGACAGAAACAGAGGGAGAGATGAGGGAGACTTTACGGAGAGAAAACTAAAAATTCTGGAACAAATTGACTCAGCAAGTCTAATTTTGGCATAAAGTCTGAGATGTCATGCACCCCCCCAAAAAAAAAAAAACAGATACCAGATGTATAAAAACAGTTTAACACAAAATTTCCAGGAACTAAACAATGCATCGATAAAGATAATTTCAAATCAATGCTCATACTACCTTAGCTCAGCTGAACTGCTGAAATTTGTACCTTTTTTAACAAGCCTGCTATAAAAGAGACAGAGATTAAGTGTTCTAACAAGGTTGATGACCCTTGGCTTCATTTTATTATGATGGTGCTGCAGTCGGACTGTGGTCTGCACAGCCCGACTGCAGACCACCCATGGACACTAAAATTCCATGGGTGGTTGGGGTTGAGGAGGTGGAGGAACAGTATGAGCCCTCAAGAGTCTTTTACTAACAGTTTGACTTCTACTGCTGATCCATTTTTTAACAAACACCCTTACACACATTTACAGCAAACACAACCATGCACACACTGTTACAAAAGTTTACTCTTAAAGCTGCTTATATGGGCAGAAACTTGTGCCTGAATTTGAATTGCTCTGTATTGAATCTGTACTGAATGTGTATTGCTAATTTGAAATTAAATGCATTGGTTTGAAAATGAATTTCACTAAATTGAAACTGAATGTAAAGGTTTGAAACTGAATTGGTTTACTTTGAAAATTCCTTTGCTTTGTATTGAAAATTCAGTTTGACTACTTTCACTTTCAGTTCTATAATTCAATTACATTTCCAAAATTCAGTTTTTTGTGTCACACATCCGGGTCCTTGAAGCCACAGATTAATCAAACACACAATTACTGATTCACAGGTATCCAACTTCAAAGGCTCCTTTAAATTCGGCCAGCAAATGTGTCCTTCATTAAGGAATTCCCTCAGATTTGAAGGATGGGTCTGGTGTATCCTCCGTGGCCCACCCTATACCATGATTCATTGCAGGTCGAAGTAATTTGTTTAAATGGAAGTAGCCATGGCAAATGAGAGAGAAAAGCTGTGGATAAAATTGGAAATATTGCGCATATATTGCGTTTCTGTGGAAAAAAAACAACTAACTTTTACAATGTTTTTAGACGAGAATGTAGCCGTGTAAACCTGTAATATCTGGTCGGTTTATCAAGATGTGCTCCGCCATGTTTGGAGACGTTCACTCCCACTGCCCTAGCAGCCGGTTCGCCCCGCCGGCTGTCAGCTGACCGGGTGGTTGAGGTGCGCTAAACCCCGAGAGAACAGCTGACACATTGTTTTCAAACTCCTGCTGGGTTTCCCCAATGGGTGGAAGTTAAACACAGATACATTTCAGTCAGATGATACCTAATGTTAATGTTTGGTTTGTTAATTCATTACTATTATAATTATGCTCTACAAATGAACTGATTTAAACTTTGCTCCTAAAGTTAATATGTTAGTGTTTAAGTTGTTAAAAGCTTTACAAAAAAATTGAACAAATGGTATTTGTCATCAATATATTTTATCTACAGTGTTAGATTTTTATATTTATGAAAACAACAATTATTTTGAACATTTTAAATGGCTGAATAATGAACAGGAATAAAATTTAAAAGATCATAAAACAAGAACATTTGAAAGGAAATAGGATTATAAGCCATCAGGAATATGTACAAGAGTAAATAAAAACCATGTAGTTATTTACAGTGGAGACAGCGGTATTAACCTTAAGGCTCCATTTGTTCAGCTCTGTGCTTCACGCTGTTAGGGTTGTTAGGCAACAGAAGTTATGCTGAGGTAAGGGCAGAGGAAACGCAGGCCGATGTAACAGCGGCTGCACACTCTGCTAATCTGACATGTTCAGCTAATAGCTACATGTACAGCTATAGATGCTCATTTGACTTAGTGACTGACATCCGGCAAGCTCATGAACGCTGCACTGCTCCAGCTCAACATGCCATAAAGGAAGTTTAATCTGAGGTTAAACATAAATCGATAAATCTGTGTTTGATTACTCTGTGGCTCTCCTCAAGGACCCGGATGTGTGACACAAAACAACTGAATTTTGGAAGTGAAACTGAATATCAGACCTGAAAGTGAAAGTAGTCAAACTGAATTTTCGATACAATGAAATACATTTTCAAAGCAAATGAATTAAATTTTAGTTTGGTGATAATAATTTTCAAACCACTGCAATTAATTTCAAATAACACAAATACAGATTCAGTCAGGGCAATTCAACTATTTAGTGTCTTCACAAGTGTCCTCTTTCTTTTGTTTGGTTTACCTGCTGCTGCACTGAACATATATTACACTGTACAATACAGTGCCTTGGAAAAGTATTTATGAACCATTAAATTGTTCACATGATGTCATGTTACAACCACTAACCTCAAAGTATTTTGCTTACATTTTATGTGATAAAACAACACAAAGTAGAGCATAATTTTGACCTGTAAGGAAATTAAGTTTTATACATGTGAAATGTGTGGCATGCATGTGTGTCAGCCTCCCTAAATCAATACTTATAGTCAATTCAGTAAATTAGAATGTGCTCCAAGGCTTGTTTGTCAGATTAAAAGTACCTTTTCAAAATACCAACCTTTAAGAAGGTATTTAACATACTTTTCATTAAGCCCATATTTCTGTATAAAAATGTTTTTTTATTGATCTCATGTAATATTGTTATCTTAAATATCATGTTTTCATTAGCCATAAATGGAAAATCATCATAATTTAACAGAAATAAAAGCTTGAAAACATCAATGTGTGAGTAATTAATTGAAATAACTTGTTTCATTTAGATTTTTTTTGTAAATTCAGTTAACAATATTCTAATTGATTAAAAATGACTGTATACAGAACAATCATTTGTTGCAATTACAGTTACAAGTCTCTTGGTGTATATATCTCCTACTTTTGCACATCTACAGACTGAAACTTATGCACATTCCTCTTTATGTATAACAGCTCAGGCTGGATGGAGAGCATAAAATTTGCGACAGATTCTAAATGGGATTTGACTGGGCTGCTCTAACACATTAGTATATTTTGATCTGAACCTTTCCATGGTATGTATGCTTAGTATTGCTGTCCTGCTTGAAGGTGAACCTCTGGTCCAGTCTCAGGCCTTCTGCAGCCTTCCCAGGTTTTCTTCTATGAGTGACCTGTATTCGGCTCCAGCCTTATTCCTAACAACTCTGACCAGCTTCACTGTCCAAAAAGAGGAAAAGCATCCCCAAATTATGATGCTGCCACCACCGTGTTTCACTATGGGGTGTGATGTGTTCAAAATGTTGGGCAGTGTGAGGTTTTCTGCTAAACAAGCAATTTAGATGTAAGCCCAAACGTTACCTGTTTTTAAGATACTTAAAAAAAAACTCTGAGGCTTTTACAGAGCAGCTGTAGACCACTGTTGAAGGCATATAAATGTTTCAATGCACAGTATATGAGCATTAAGATCTTCTTTGTATATGAACATTGTTGTAAAATTTTACCACTTTTTTGCAATGATTAAATTGTTTAACTGGGTTGTCCTTGGCATCATTGTGTACCTTGCTGTTTTTAAGGGGTATGAATATTTTATCAAGGTAAAATAAATAGGCACTACTTCGTAGTAACCATTTGTTATTAATTTTGAAAAAACTTAAAAAACAAGAATAACAATAATAACATTTTTCTTTCTGTCCTGCTGTTCTTCACACAGAGGTAATCTAGAGTTCAGCGATTAATGAAAAATTCAGCCAGCTCCAAAGAATAACATGCTGCCTACCATTCATTTTGCCTGGGTATCTCACGAATCCAGGCAACCGGGTTTTCTCCTGCAAAGCCCATGTCATCATGGGAACTGGAGGACGACTGGTCAGACAGGTGGGCAGGAAGCAGGGGTGGCCAATCTTCCTCAATCATCACTGTGTCACCTTGTGGCATGTTCACAGTTGGAGAGAGCTGGAAGTGACCTGACAAAGAGACATTGCAAGGGAAAAATAACCAGGAAGCATCACATAAGTACTTTAAGTATGACTTTCAAACTTTTAAAACTTCATCAATATTCAATTCCATACAGTCAGGGAGGCCTGATAACACAATATCTGACAAATATGTGATCATGCTGAAGCAACTTCAGAAGCAGCCTCCTTCAAAGACAATGTGTGATAAACATAATAATACCTTGCTTTACAAATTGCCAAGATAAAGCATCTAGCCAACAGATAACTTCAGGACAAGGACAGTAACACTATGTGACTGCACATTGAACACTTCATTTAAGCCTGTTTCAAGGACACTGGCAGAAAAAGGTTAAAACAAGTGCAAATCCGAGGAACATCTGAAATGCTAAACACAGAGGAAACTAGAACAACGTTTAAGAAATTACATTGTTCATTAATAAAAACTTCAAATCTCAAGGAAAACAGAAACACACTGAGAAACTGGCGATTTTCAGCTTGTTTACTCATGATCGGTGACTCGGTTAGAAACTGGAAAATTATATTTTTCTCTAATCCATAAACCCACCATACTGAAACAACAATACACAAACACCAAGCAAGCAAAAAACTGTCTTTGGTGACGCTGCAATAAAGACTCAATGTTAGCTATTTTCAATACCAGTGAAGTGTTGAAGTCAGAGGAATTACAGGAATGCCAGAACCTTTTCAAAAGAAAACACTGTCTTTTACAACCATCGTTGTCAAACTCTAGTGCAAGTACCGCTACTGGTATAACATTTTCTACCGACCGACCAACAGACAGATTCCACATAAATTCCACAATAATTTTGTATTACAGCTACTGCTCTTTACCGCCTGACATCGACATCATGAAACATATGAATAATGAATGATCACTTACAACAGAAGGATTAGAAAAAAACATTTTGAATGATGTTTTTATGTAGTTATTTCAGTTCTTCAAGAAAAACTGCAATTGGCTAAAATCAATCCTAGCAGGGCAAATTTTAGAAAAGACAGATGGGTATATCTCTGAAGAAGATTCTGCATACAAATTTATTATGTTGTTTTTTTACCCTTCTCCACCTCTACACAACCGGTGTACACAACAGTTTATGCATAACCATGTTTATACCAGGACCAATATAAAGACAAACAAATTCTGATTGTTTATAAGTGCACCTGTCAAATAGTAGCAGGCAACTGAGAACCACAAAAGGACATTATGAGTATAAGGGACTCTGCCAACCAGAATTAAGTCTGTTATTGTTACAGACAAAACTTTTTTGACAGAAGTAGTTTCAGCCGTTTTTCTTCACTCTTAGGAGCGCTTTCCTGATTTGTATTCTGTCCCTCCCAACCCTCCCTGCTGAGGACATTCAGAATTGCTCCTTTGCTGCTCCTCAGGAGTCAAAGTCAATGGGGAATGTTCTAGCACTCAGCACCAAGGGCAGCAGAAGAGCTGCTCAGCTGCATAAGAAGTGGAATTACAATGCTTGGTTGGACGATTCACTCAGTGTATGACACACGCATCAGCCCAAAGTCAAGACCATTACCAGATCACCTGTTTACCATTAGGGAAGGCTTTTCAGAACTTCCTGTGGTCTTTGCTTTTGTTTCCATTATAAAAGGAGTCATTTTCCAAATTAAATAGCTTAGTAACAATTTTCCTTAATCACTAACAGCAGACAACAATATTTACCCTGGCATGATTCCAACATGAGGGTCTTCTTAATTTGACTGGGGCCCTCAACATGATAAATGCACACTGTGGAAGAAAATCTGAGCAGCAATCAGCACAGCAGTGGAATGTATAGTTCAGTCTAAGGGTTTGTTCAAGCAAAACAAAGAAGAGATAAAAAAAAAAAAAACATGGATTTGGAGGACAGAAAACAAACATGTCATATACTGTGTGTGTAAGAAAAATCAAGTGGAAAAGGTGAACTAATTCATTGGAAGTCATTTGTCAAAGATGCAGTATAAGCACTCTAATAATCAATGTATCTTAAATGCATGTTCATGGACAAAGAGTTCTGGGAGAACTAAGCTGAAAACAGCTGAAATACTACTAAATTGTATGACAATTAAAAACAAACCTTTAAGGTTTTAAACAACCTTTATCTGTAAGTTGGGTCCAAACATAACAGCACGGTACCACAATAAAAAGTCATCTAAAAACTAGTGGTAGGACACACTTAGAAAATGTATTTAATTAATTAGAGGCTTTGTATTTAATTAACGGAGATCAATCGCATTTTGATCAAAAAATAATATTTGTTACAGTATAAAAATTCAATGCAACAGGAACCAGATCCAGGGATTGCCAGAAGTTACAGGGGTTGGACAAATAAAACTGAAAAACAACCTGGTGTTTCATTTAGTGTGGGGGTTTCATGGGGCTAAATTGGACCAGCTGGTTTAAAGCCAGTCTCACTGATGTACATTGCACCCAGTAAAGAGCCAGGCAGTTGTTGAAGGTTTCAATTAGCCAGGGTAAGAAGCAAGTTTTGCTCCACAAGTGACTAACATATGAAAATGGCACCACAACAGTATTGTGTGGGTTCGGGGAACATACCAAGAGTTTTCATAAGAGGACAAAAATTGTGGTGCACGTTCCTGATGGGCGCATCTGTGACCAAGGAACAGACCGAAGTCTTGTGGATGTATCAAGAAGCCCACGGTACCGGCGAACCTGGGTAACGTCAGCAATACCACCCAAGAAGGGACGAAACCCACATGCAACAGGATTTAAAACTGTGGACGCAAAGAGGAAAGCTGTCTGAAAAGGGGTGTTTGGGTTCCAACCCGGATTGTATCCAAAAAAACATAAAAAACCACGGCTTCCCCCAAATCCCGGGCAGAATAAATGTGCAACCTTCAACTCTACTGTTTCCACCAAGAACTGGTACATCGGGAGATCCACGGGGCAATATACCACGGCCGGGCTGCTATAACCAAAACCTTTGGTCACTCATGCCAATTGCCAAACAATCGTAGCATCAATGGGTGCAAAGGAGGAGCAAGCAAATCCGTGTATGTGATCTTCTCTGATGGAGTCAAAACCTTTACTGTTTTCCCCACATCCGGGGGAGAGTTATGGTGTTTGGAGAGGAAAGCCCCAAAAGAAGCGTACCACCCCAGTTGACTGGTGGCATGGCCCAGAGGCTCGAAAAGCAAGGGGGTGGTCCAGTGATGGTTTGGGCTTGCCATATTCATGGCATTCCCTTGGGGCCCCTACTTGTGTACTAGATGGGCGCGTCCACATGCCAAGGGGGAACTACCGAAGCATTCTTGAGGGGGACCATGTTGCATCCAAAATGGTTCAAACATTGTATCCTGAAGGCGGTGCCATGTTCAGGATGACAATGCACCAATACCACCCCAGGCAAGACTGGTGAAAAGATGGTTTGATGGAAACATTGAAAGTGAAGTTGAACCATTCTTCCCATGGCAGCAACACTCCACCAGATCTAAATATTATTGAAGCCACTTTTGGGGTGTTTTGAGGAGCGAGTCAGGGAAAACGGTTTTCCTCCCATCAGATCAACGGTAGTGGGGAACCTGGCCACTATCCGCAAAGAAAAGGAAATGGCCTTAAAAATACCTCTGGGAACATGTTGCAGGAAACTTGTGTATGTTTTTTCATTCCCAAGACGAAATTGACGCTGTAGTGGCCGCAAAAAGGAGGGGCCCTACACCATTACTAATAAATAATTGTGGTTTCTAAAACCAGGTGTTTTCAGTTTTATCATCCAAACTGTACATTCAAGATCTTCTAATTGGACCCATTAAACCAAGTTTAGCTTTACCTCTCATACTCTTCTAAAAATTCATTGTGATGTATTGGTAAAAAAGGTTAACATACTTTCTATGTTTTTCACAGAAACCAAAGATTCCACCTATTCTCTGTGTCCACTTTTTTTTTACTTGGAAAAAGGTCCCTCTGACCCTTCTGACCTAATCAGCTTGAATTTGTGCAGGAAAAACAGGATAAAAAACAAATTGGTCTCAACTTTCATTCAAAAACACTGAGAGTTTTCACTGGGAGGGGTGTGCTTGTGGCAGCCATGGGCAAAGTGTTAAACATCATGCCATGGGCCATGACGTTTTTTTTTTCTTTGCTATAATTTCCACAAATTATTCTGATCTACAACAAGGGTCAATATGATCAAGCTTAGTTCAGCCCTCAAAAGAGATCCAGTGAAAAATTTTGTGGGCTTGGCCTCATTTCTCCACAGAACATTTCAAAAAATCAGCCCCAAGCCATGCTTTGACACAGTATTATAAAATCTGGTACACATATGTAACTTCTCAGGACCTACAAAAAAGTCTCTTGGAACCATGGTCCAAACCTTACAAGAAGTCGGCCAATTTGGATCAAAGTCGCCATTTTCTCTTATTTACACACATCGTATCTGAGCAAACTCCTCCAAAAGACGAATGTGTAATAATCTCCACAAACAAGGCCACAGCTGCACCAAACTTTCTGTGTGTCAACAAAATTTGAAAAAATAAAATAAAATACATAAGACCAAAAACAGAAACTGGGATGCACATGCCGGGGGGAGATAAGGTCAGCAGAACACAGTCATTGGGCTGTCTTGTCCATGAAGCTAATGTTTAAACAGATAGCACTAGCTTATGTCTTCTAGCAGGTTTACTAATTCACTGTTGCTAAATAGGTTAGTATTAGGTCTCTTTTCTGGCTGTAATCGCCATGTTAGCAGAGTTTAAATCTCCAGCAGCAGCTCAGGGAGGGAAGGGGCAGAGTGCCTCTGTTACTGCTGCCCTGCTGACGAAAGAAGTGAAACGATTTGTGCAAATGTGAATGGGTCACTTTATATCGATTTTGATGTGAATATTGCAAATACAAATTATATCCATACTTCATTTATTTTGACAACCCTATTCTTGACTAAATTAGGTGGAACACAATCACAATTCTAATGCAGACCACACATTATTTTTTATTATTCACTGCAGTATTAAGCATACTAAGTTTAATTAAATTTTTTAAGTGCATCATTAATTCCAAAGGGAAATTAAATGTTTTAACTTATTTAGCCAATGAATGTAACAGGGCTACTCCAACAAGCCCTCAACCTGTGCAGCATTGATGCGACACCTGCATGCCATTGATATAAAATAGGTATCAGACAGGGACTGTATCAGCCATCCCTAGTTGTTAAGCATAGGTATCTCATTATTGCACTGAAAATATCAGGGCTACAACCTGGAGTAACACAGTAGCTTTGCCTTTCTACAAAAGGTTGGTTTATGTCACTTACACACCCCATGAACGTAGCGTAACATTTACTTGTGTTCACACATTGTCATCTTCAGGACAATAAATTACATATAATCACCCTGTATTCCTTCAGGACAGCCTGGCACTTGGCAGTTTTAATTCGAACACCTTGGAGCATCATAAAACATTTCCAGTCAGGACCTTTCGACGCAAGACTGAACTGCAGATGAAGCATTGTTAAAGTCATTCTTTTCCTAAGTAGTGCACAGACACCCACATACACATCCATGCATACATGCACACGTTAAATGTCTATCGAAAAGCTGTAGCCCAGCCAACGGCGATTCTTGGAAAGGTGAAAATAATTAGAGAAACTGTAGCACTTTGTGTTCTGCAGTTGTCAGAATAATAAGCCAAGTCAGCCCACTCACAGCTGATACATCTTATCTTTGTTGCAATTGAGGGCAAACATGACTATATAACTGGGAAAATGAAGTAAGGCACACAAAGGTCAAATAGAGCAGACCATTTTAAGATCTTTCGTCTCTTTCATCTTAAAACCTGTCTGAACAGGAAACCAGGTTCAAATCAAGCCACCAACTAGACAGTTTTATCACCACTGTGTTTTACCAGCTCCTAACAGTCTCAGTGCCAATCCCATCTAGAGGTTTCACATCCATCAGCCATCAAGATATATGATTGCATCTGTTCCTTATGGTAAAATGGCTCTATTCTAACTATTCTTATTAGTATAGCTAAATTAATAGAGCACATTCTGAAGATGAAGACTTAGTTGATGCACATGGAATATTGTACCAGCTGTTTACTCCATAAAAAGTGACCCTAGCATCGTGGGTTTTTTTTCAAGCTGTTCCTTATCTAATAGCACCAGAGCAAAAATAACCACAGGCCCCAAAACCTGAGCACTGTGAATGCAACTACTGTTTTTGCCAAACCCCAGAACTCATATCTTGGCTAAAATCAAAACGCTGTTATGCTTGTTATGACCTCAACAATCCTGAAAAACACTAGAACCTTTTATGCATTTTTCTTTCTTTTTGTTTGTGGAATAAACACAGTGGAGAGAGGGAAAAAAAACATTAATATTATGAAGCTTTTGCAAACAATCAACACTTATAAACAATTTTAAGATGCCTATGTGAGCTCACATGGGACTAAATATTATCAATTATGATATTTGGTCCATGGAAAATTGGTTCTCTCACAAAGGGGTTATTCAGTTTGTTGCACAGAGGGTTTTGTTTAGCAAAGCTCAGAGAAGATTTCTCTGGTATCATGACTGTGTCACTGTGGCCTTAGTCTCTCTGTAATTAGAAATAACCACTTATGAGTCACTTTGTCCTAAAGCAGATAAACACTGCCGACATCCCTGCTCCAGTTACTGTCCTGCTCAAAACAGAACAGAAGTTTTTGGTCAGGGTGTGCCAAGTAGCAGCAATGCAATAAGTAAGCTGAAATGCTAAAGCTGAAACACATTGAACTCAATATGATTATGGTAATCATTGATTACAGTGTTGGAACACTGAATTTCATTGGGACCGTGTCTCAGGCCAAACATTTTTTTTTATCAATAAACCACTGAAAAGTCTGTGATATACAGTAGACTTTGTATGCTTCAACCTTAGCAAAACTCTCCATGCTCCTTGAACGTTTTCACAAACCTAAATGCCTTTTTTGGGGATTTTATGTGACAGGCCAACTGTTGTAGTGCATAACTGAAGTGGACAAAAATATTCATAAATAAAACACCTCTTTTCAACGCAGTTACAATTGCAAGTCTTTTGGGGAATGGCTTTACCAACTACATCTACAGACAGAAGTTTTCGCCTATTGTTCTCTGGAAAATAGTTCTCTGGAAAACACATTTGCTGAATTTCAGGATAAGATGATCAGCTTTCATCACAGAGACAGTCATATTTCTAAGACTATATAAGTACAACCAACCTGCCTTGCCGTGCTCAGCTTATGGAAGCTCTCCCATATTACTGAAGCAGAGATGTTCTTCCTCCCTCTTGCACAGAGCAAGCACAGACAGATTAGCTCTTAGACCTGTAGTGCCACCTGGCTGCATTCATCGTCACAGACCAGAGGATGACTCCTCTTCTTCTGCCCACTGACCAAGTGCTGCCCCTTCAAACATTCACCTGTGAGGTTAGAGGGCACACTAATAGCCCCACACAATCTTCTTTCTTCTTTATGATATCCTCTATCTCTACCCATCACACAACCAACGCTTTTTCTCCCCCTCTCTGTTCTCTGTTCTCTTGCTTTGTCCTTCTTTCTCTGACACTTTGGCCTATTGATTTGACTGGAGGAGAGATCATTAGTTGATCCCTGCTGCCATAGCTTTAAAACCCATACATAGATTGCAGCAGGTAATCACTTTAAGTACACACCAGTACAGCCAATGTCTTTATGCACACCAGGGGACTTCTGTGCCATTTTTCACCAGTTTTCCACCATGTTAAAGGACTGATTCCCACATCAGTGCAATTGATCTAAACCTTTAGTAAAATGGGCTTGATGACAATGGCTTCCTCCTCTGAGAATGAAACATCTAAGGTGCACAGAGTTCATTAGTGAATACTATGGACCAACATAACCCACGTGTTAGCAACATAATCCCTGGGACTTTACTTGGAAAAAATACAATGGGTTCCACAGTTTTTTTTATATACATCTTAGATGTTCCACTTGCTGAAACTATTTGGTTTTGAATAAGGAAATTTCTACCCACAAGATCTTTTGTTGCAAAATATTTCTAGCCTACCCTTCCTAGGCATGATTACACTGCATCGTATTTAATAAAAGCCCTTTTGAGTGTTGCAGTAACACCTCTTTTAATCCTGGTAATCATGACAAAATTGTACGGTAAAGATTTGAAAACGGTAAGGGTCAATGGTACAACTATTTTAATCCCTGTCACATTTCTCGATGGGACGTAAGGATCACCCTTAAGTATTCTGGACACAAAGTTAAGAAAGGTCATACTTCCTCACACAGCAGCCTATACATTGTAAAAGAGTCATAAACCTGGATGTAAGAAGACAGAAGGCTCAGAGCAATCTCTCTTAGAGATGAACTGGAACTTAAATGTCTGAGTTATCTGTACATTGGCATATAAAGGCATAAAGAAATGTACAAATGTATATACATTTACAGTAGTCCCATTAATAAACATTTTATAATCAAAATAATTAATCCTGCAAGATAATTTACCTATGTTTTAGCTCTTTACAAGATTTTCTAATGTACAGAAAATAGACTATTTTGTGCTTGATCAGGCCTGACTGATTTTCTGATCAGTAAATGCACCATATGTAACCACTACCATAATTTGCTGACAGCAGCATCCTTCAGTGTGGATACTGTTGTTGAGTTTTCTATTTTTAGTATTAGTAGGTGTTAAAAATTATGTCAGAAGCGCAGATATGTAAAAAGATATTTAATATGAAAACTCTACATGTCCAATGTTCATTGAGGCTGCAAGAAAGAAAGAGAGAGAGTTAGGCTTAAAAAAAGATAACAGGAACGCTGAATATATAACTGCAAAGTTGCTGTTGCTTTTGAGTTTTCAACCTGTGTCTGTCATGAAAAATGCAAAACTTTGGCAGCTTTTTGGAAATCTCAGAGCTGAGGTTAGACCTGCATCCTCTCTGCTGTCATAAAAAAGAAGGCTAACCAGGCTAATCGTTAACATAAGATGCCGCCCCGTAATCGTTTCTGTGTATCATCACCACTGATCCTAACATAAACAACTAACCCTAAAATTTCAACTCTATCATTCTTGAGACATGCTTTTCAGAGACCATTACCTCAAAAAAATAGGTAAGTACTTTCCTCAAAAAGCAATTTTACAGATGAAAATGCTGTGTTTTTTTATTGTACAGAATGCATCATTTTGTTTGGTGATACCTAAAAAAATATTTTACCACAAATGCCTACTGTATCATTTATGACACATAAAATAGAGAAATACTTAAAAAGTTATTTTCTGTTTGTTTGTTTGGTTGACTAGAAGCATCCTGTAAACAGAACAATTGAAAAACATTATTTTATGACGGTTATTTATTGTATAAAACTTTACAGGTCGATTAAGTGCTCAGCGCAGAAAGGATAAGAAAAATAGTTTGAATGCCAGTCATAATTTTATACTATAGTTCTAAAAGAGCAAACTAATATTAGTTTTAGCAACTCAAAATTTACAAACATTTTGACCGCTTCCTACCATCTTTTTGGTTATACTGACTGCAGGATTTTGCACGTTCTATTGCACACATTACAGAAAAAAAAAAAAAAAAAAAAAATCCACGAGTCTAGTTTCAATCTTCTGGTGCAAATCTATGTGTTACTAGGGCACCAGTACTTGGTGTGAATCTGCTCGAGATTCAACATAGAGTGCTTCAGCCCACAGGTCCCAATTTTCACCCCAGCATGCAAAACCCACAACGGAAGTAAAGGGGTGTGTGATCCAAATGACCTTGGAATAAAAATCTGATGATTCATGGCACGTGGGAAATACTGCTCCGCTTAACATACCCTTCCTCTTGAATTTGTTTATTACTTTAGATCTCTGTCTGTGTATTTTTGTCCCGTTTGAGGTAAGATAGACTTTATTGACATTCTCCATCAATTCATTTTCACAGATATATTGAATGTGAAAGCATCAAGAGCAACAAAAAATGAAGTAATGCATTTAAATTGGAATCATGCAGGATGTACTACTATTGGACATGATGTACAAATGCTTAATGCAGGTTTGTGTGAAGCTGAAACTGTCAATAACTCAGTCTGCTAGACAGACCTCTGGACTGTAAGAGGCAACTCTCATAGTTCAGGGGACATCAAGGCAAATTATTATTGCAGTCAATAAGAAGCCACTATATCAGGTTGAAAGCACATGTCACTTAATCAATATGGTAATTTCTTTAGTGTTGCCATGTTAATTATGATTCCTATATTTCACTCAGTTGTACCATTATCCATTAAGAACAGTTTGTTGTCTCACTGTTTTCCAAAAAATCACCCTTCTGTCTGTGAGTAGTCAGAACATTCATAGCAGAGCACTGCATCTCTTAGAACGTAGAACAGACATGGCTTGGCAAGTTTACATATTTACTACATTGATTTGCTGCCAAGTTCCATAACTCACAATTATAGTCAGGTCTTAATATTTTGGCATCAAAACCTTTCCATTTCATTTACCTCTGTGTCTTGGTTCATTTATGGAAGCATAAGCTGAATAATGGAGCACAACAAAAGATGTAAGCACCTGATTTGATTAGGGAACTCCTCTGCAGTCTCTTAAGGACTAAAATCCACAAGGTTCTGACAGTACTAAATGTTTGCATGACTCAAGCTAGCAATCACGGTTGCAAAGTTTGTACATTTGTACATGTCTATAACTGTGTCTATGCAATGCAGGTGTGCAGTACCACAACTCAAACTCTGACGTCTAACCTTCATGATTCCGTAATTTAGCAGGTTTAGATATACTCCAACATCAAGCTGTCAGTCAAGCCCTTAGCAACTGTGTGTTTCCTGACCTCGCCGAGCCGATCTCAACATCTGTCCTCTAACCACAACTGTCACATCTCGCACACCAGGCAATATGTCTGAGTCTGTCTGAAATAACACCCAGAAAAAGACAGAGTGGAAAAGGCTACTCTCTGTCAAGCCTGCAGACATTTACCATCAAACCTTTCATGTCAATGTGAGGAGCCAATTTTGAGATATTTTTCCATTCCACATTCCATACCTCAATTTAAATTATATTTTTATGTAAAATTCAGTTGGTAAGTCCTGTGAACAGCGATCTATATTTTACACCCACAGGCTTCTTCACATTTTCGCACATTGCAACTTCTAATTTAAATACATGCATCAGAAGATTTTATGTAGTGGGACAGCACAAAATATTTCAAACTGGTGCAAGAAATCATTTGAGTTAAGGCATTTACCCCTTTGTCTCAAAAACCCAAGCAATGATCTGATGAGATTACATTTGGAAGTGATAACATTTAAATTTGAAGTATAGTCAGGTATTGAAGTAAATACTGTTTATACATGGTATAAAAAGGCCCTTAAGACTACAACACTGCTTTAAGAAAGGACACAACCAAGCTAGTCAAGATCAAGGTTGACTTTAATTGGCTTGATACGATGTTCGGCCTGTCCCTCAAGACACATTTTAAATAAACATGACACTACAACAAACTTGCTAAGAAAGAGCAGATCACCTAACCTTGATACAAGCAAACAAGACTTTTATTTAGAGAAGCAGAAAAAAAGTTAGAAATACACCAATGAGGCTTCAAAATTTAAACATGACCATTGGAGTCAGCCCATTGGCTCTGGGTTGATGTGACTACTTTTACCCTTTCTTTATGGAAAGTGGCCATCATTTCAACCATTAAACAGCAACATTTGAATCTTACCAAAAGGCACCTACATTTCAACCAATGCAAAAGTATGTTGGTCAGATTAGACTAAAATTAAATGGGAATTTTGTCAGAATTAAAGGAATGGACCTCAAGGAACAACGGCATGTATTAAATATCTGACTGAATGCTACTTTTAGCTCGCTAAATTTATTTCTTCTGATAAGTTAACATTTTCAAAGCTGTTGGTACTTATATATGGTGTGTTAACTGATCGGAAAAGATTTTGATATTTCCTACTGGCTAATCAGGGCAGGTGAAGCTGAAATTTGGCCTATTCTGGTCAATTTCTCTGTGCATCGCTAGTCTAAAATTGTGAATATATGAAATAGCCCTCATTACTTGAATACATACTAATCAAAAATTAAACATGTATCTGGCACATCAGATATGTGACTGGTACAAAAAAATGTATATATATTTGTGCTCTAAAACCAAGGAATTCATCTCCAGTCATTATTTTTCAACTGTGCTGCAATTTACAACTTGAAAAATGAATGAAAAATGATACTGAGGTCTTCTGTAATAAGAAAATAACTGCCCAAAAGCCTCCAGAGCCAAACATCAATTCATTAGCTATAGTTCACCATGGTATTTTTCCTTTAATACTTTGAATTCACATGAGGTGCAGAGGGTTGTTAACAAAACAGTGAATGTCAAGGTTATGGGTGCAGTATATCTGGGTGTTAAACAAAATATAAAATAATACAACATAAGCATAATAAATTGCATCTCAAATTACTCCAAAATTCTAAATGTTTGCTAGTTTAAGATTTAAGCAAAGAAAACAAGCCCAACCATAAGCTGGATGAAAACTTTGCATTTAACCAATTAGATTTCAGGTGCCAAATTTTCCCCGTGTGTGGCAGTGTTGTGTTGGAGTTATAAATATAAACCAAACCCTTACTACATCCAAATTTAAATAAAGGAAGTGTGTCAGTTTTAAAGATGAAGGCCTGTCAAAGAAACTAGGCAAACGTTAATGATGGAATAACTCAGGGACAGACTAAAGACACTGAAGGAAAATATCTGACATTTTCTTCTAGTGAGACAAGGCATGTCAAAGATCTGAGAGCACTGGGCTTCGGCTGTAATAGCTTACTGCATCGGCAACCGCTCCACCCACCTCCCTAAAACTTTTCCACTTGCCTCATTTGATTTCTACTCTAGGAAGAAAGAAATGCCCCTGAAGCTTTAATAGTGTGAAAAAAATTGTTATAGTTCATGATCAGAACATTATTCTGTAACATTGGTAGAATAAATAAACGGAGCTATATGGAACCAAAGAAATTAAAACTAAATAATTTTAGCCACAGAACGAACAAAAAAAGGAGAGAAAGAAATGAAAGGCTGTGATGGGGAGAGAAGGGGGTAAAGTGTCAGGAGCAAACCTTATTGATCTGGAGTCCTAATTAACCGTCAGATGTCTCTGACACAGTCTCTGATCTAGTGGCAGAGTGGCATCACTCTTGGGGGAGTTGGAAGTGAGAGGATGGAAAAAAAATAGGAGAGTGGATGGGCGAAGAGCAGAAGAGCAATACTGTATGGCAAAAAAGGCTTCAAACTCTCTGTGAAATTTAAGGCTATGTTCGAAATTTTTAAACCAAGCTTTTGATTTAAAAAAATGTAAATTACTGTGGAGAATTTATGGAAATATTCAAGATGCCTGCAAAAGGGTGTATACATTTCACAATAAATCCTGTTTAATAATTGTTCATGAACCTGCTGAGGGCTGAGAAGGAAGGAGGGGATTCCTTTTGTCTCACTCCATCATTCCTCACACTGATACAATCACCTTCAGCCTCTGAAAGGGGATATGTGAAAGGTCTGTCAACGTTGAGATGACAGCAGTGACTGGTTGAGGATTGAATTGCCAATTCTAATCTACCTAAGAAGCCGAGATCTCAGCCCACTGATTTACTTCGGCCAGAATTGGAATTGACCCAAATGAAACCAGTGGAGTGGAGTGAAGGTAGGGGGGATTGGGGCTGACATTAATGCCCAGGGAGGTTTGAACAGCGAAATTGTGCTTCTTGGAATGTGAAGAAGAGAGATTTGGCTTTGAAAATTATGTTGCATAAGACTTAAAAGGAAGGAGCTAACACTGCATGTTTCATAGGCTTCATTATTAATGCCAGACAAAAAATTCACGAGGCTAGCTGGTTCAACACACATTTCATCAACCTAAATAAATGATAGATACTAGCACACAACAGAAACCTAACTAATATATATTAACAAAACAAAACTCACCGTTGCGCGCATGTATGTTAGCCCGGGTTGTAGGTGTGTTGTCCAAGCTGTCAATAGTTTCATAGAGTGACTGGGAGTTTTGCTCTTCATCATCATCCAAAGAAGCATTAGTAGGAATCTCCGACATTGTTGGGCTAGCAAGGGATTCCTGTGAATAGACAGACATAAGGAGTGGATGTTATCCATACAAATGTGTACTTTTTTTAACTAGAGTAGGGAGGTGGCTTACAATAATGTAGTGCCATTCATTTCAATTAGCTACACTTAGAAAACTATTTAAAAAGTTGTCATGTTACAATACAGACTTCAGTGTACTTTATCTGACAAACCAAAGGAAAGTAGCATGTAATTGGTAAGTGAAAAGAAATTGCCAAATCACTATTTAAATTTTTTGAAAATAAAAATTTGAAAAGTTTGGCATCCATACATGTATACATCCTAGTTTACCCTGTTTTACTATGAAACGCCTGAATAAAATCTAGCAAAACAACTGACTTTAGAAGTTGCATCATTGGTAAATAGGGACCAGGTGTGTAATTTC
Organism: Crenichthys baileyi; assembly: GCA_036173005.1. Taxonomy (NCBI): domain Eukaryota; kingdom Metazoa; phylum Chordata; class Actinopteri; order Cyprinodontiformes; family Goodeidae; genus Crenichthys; species Crenichthys baileyi. The sequence continues at coordinate 690,603 of JAHHUM010000890.1, forward strand.
ACCTCGGTACAGCTGCACTGTAAGGCTCTAAGACAATATTAGTGAGCAAACAGCACAAGACCCTGAATGCTGTGGATGCCTTTCTTCAGCAGGGACCAGGAAGCTGGTCAGTGTTGCTGGGTAAGAGGGATGGAAATAAACACAGGACAATGTGGAAGAAACACCTCGCCCACTGCTAAAGACAGGAAACTGGGGCATTCCAGCAGGTCAGAGAGCCTAAACATACGACCAGAGCTATAATGTAATAACTCAGATCAAAGTATGGTCATGTGTTAAAATGGCTCGGTCAAAATCCAGACCTAAGTTAGACTCAGAATCTGGGGCAAAGCTTGGATACTGATATTCACAACTCTCTATTGTTTTGGAATGAGCTTGAGCTGTTTTGCAAGGAAGAATGGGCAAACATTTCAGTCTCTAGATGTGTAAAGCTGGTAGAGACATACCCCAAAAGACTTGCAGTGGCAATTGCAGCAAAACGTGGTTCTGCAAACTATTGAAATGCACACCACACTTCTCTGGTTTTTATTTGTGGAAAAAAAAAATCATTTGTAATCCTTTCCTTCCACTTCACAATTATGCACAACATTGTGTTTTCTGTCACATAAAATTCAAATAAAAAAACATTGAAGTTTGGGATTATAAAAAATTAAGGGGTATGGAAACTTGCCAAACACTGTGTGTAGGTTAATTTATCATTCTATTTTTAAGAAGTTTTCTGCTAAGAGACCAGGCATCTTTCTCAGTGTTGCTTTTGAATGCTGGTTAGCAACAGCTTTGTTGCTAAGACATACTTTAACAAAACAAAGATGAAAAGAGAAAGGTCAACCTGTAAAATTTAAATCCCAAAGACATTATATTACAAATTACACTTCACAACATGCTAAACAGAGTTTTAACTGAATAACATAACAAGCAAAGTGTGTGAGTAAAGATCAGACAACAGGAATAAAACGTTACACAGTTCTTATGTTGTGTCGTTTATATTCAAGAAAGATGGAACCAAGGCCTGAGTATCCGTCTCAGCTTAGCTTGATATTTTTCAGTTCAACAGTGTGAAACAGGTCCAGCAGGAGTCCAAGCTGAATAAAGCTCCATGGATTTCCCATAGGCCAACAGACAGCTGTCCCTGACAATGAGCTTGAGTAAAGGGACCAGTGACATTTGCCATGTGGTCGATGTTCTGCACTGCTGATCTCTGAGCCCACCGTCCACCTATTCCATGAGCCACTCCTTATACCCACTCATGTCTGGCTTTGATACCACTATGCCAAACAAAGGCTAAGCTTTAACTAGTAATAGTTTATCAGCAACTTTATTTCAGGACAAAGACAAATGAGTTGCAAATGTTAAAGCCCAGACGCACATCAGAATAACATCTGAAATCTATTCCCAAACATGGGTCTTACCCCCTCACAGCCGGCTGGTTTATAGCACTTCTGTATTATAAACAAGCGTTAAACTGTGACATCCTGACTAATACTGAATATGTACATCACTCTGCTGGCTTAATCACAAAGGAGAGTTAAGAAAGAGCCAACATAGGGAGAGAGGAGAGTAAAGTCGAGAGAAATCAAACTTTTGGGTAAACAATGAAGAAGGAAGTGTGGGGGTGTTGGAGCTGAGGCACCCGAGAACCAAAGGTGCTGCCATGTCGTCTCGCTGTGCGAGCAGTATGCTGTGCTATAGGGTCAGGGGTACTTATTGGCTGTTTAATATAAATAGGAGGTTTAATGTGTTTGAAAGCACAAAATTTATCAGAACAGCGTGTTGATAAGAGCGAGAAGGGAGAGGAGCTGTGCCTGTGCACGGCTGGGTCAACACAATTACAATAAGAGCCATGGCCGCAGTCAGCCTTTTAATAAAAACCATCTCCCAGGATAAATTAGACTCAGTAAGGTTCAGATTGTTGAAATTAAGAGTTATTCAACTTACTTTCTCTGTTTTATTCAGCTGCAGTCTGCTGTTTTTAGTATCTATTGAGCTTTGGCCCTTTAGAAGCCATATGGAGGAGAGATGTAGAGGTTTGGGTGTTTACTTGTTTAGGTAGGAAATGATAGAAACAAAGCTTACCTGTCAGAACAACAGCTAAAGTACAATAGTGTTCACACCTCTTTAACTTTTCCACATTTTATTGCGTCATAACCTAAAAACTTGTATTTTTGGGACGTTTGTGTGATAGTGCATACCTAAATCAAATTCAGCACAAGTAACTACCATCAGAATTATTAAAGAGAGTTTACTATTTATGATAGCTTTAAACAATGTGGCAAATGAAAGCCTTTGAGGAAAGGCAACAACAAGAAGTCAGATTTGCAATTTGCCACGGGTCATGGAGGGGACACAGAAGAAGACACTTTCAGATGAGACCAAACCAGAATTTTTTGGCCAACATATAAAAAATGCTTTGTGCACTAATACTGAACATGGCTCTGAACACACCATTCCAAGCGTACAATGTAGTGGAGGCTGCATCACGCCATCAAGGACGGACAAGGGGGGGCACTGGCACACCCCCACATTTAAATGGCACCTGCAGTGCCCCCATTCTCTTGCCAAGGCTGTCCTATGTTGGTAATACTTGTAATACACCTGATCACAAGGTAGAGGTAGACACCCTTCCGCCTTCATCTACCATTTTTGATGAGTGCGGGTCAAATCAATAGAGAGTTCAGCAACAGCTAAATACTAACTAAGCACTGTTACTCAATAACCCTGAGTAAGTGATATTTTTACACAATGTAGAAATGTGCACATATTAGGAAAACATTGTAGCTATAGGCATCAAGGGGGCTAGGCTTGATGTTTTTGGTAAACCCCAGATCTAATGAAGGAAGACATTTAAAAATGTCAAATAAAAATACGCATTATGCCTCCAAATACCATGTTTATTTAACAATGAGCTGATATTTATGCTGAATTCCATAAAATCACCCCCTGCTTCACAAAATCTGGCAATGAGTCAAAACAAAAGGAAAACGGACAAATATGGTAATTTGCAGCGAGGGGCAGACTGGCAATTTCTCCAGAATGACAACTCAGTCCAGGACTGCCAGCCTGCCTTGTACATTAAAAAGTTACACTGAGTGCCTCTAACAGGGCTACAATAGGGGGCGCGGCTCATTGAAGAGCAGCAGCAAATGCGCACCTACTAAGAGCCAAGTGGAGAGCGTGAGTCCAGTTCCTGCGTGCGCACAGGAACAGGTGGAAGCAGAGCGGTATAACCCAGGCCGATGTTAGTGGTAAACCCTGACTGCTCACTGAGAATTATAAATTATAGTTAATCACTAATAGAAGTTTTTAACTAATGAGCCTCATCAGGTCATGATGAGGGACAGAGAACAGAGGACTTTTCTGTAGCAGAGCCACAGTTAAAGTAAAGCGGACCATTCTTAACATCCTCTACTCTACAGAACGTGTCTAACAGTAAATACTGCACTATGACCGACATTCCCAGTGAATAACAACAGACTGTTTTTTAACTATTTTTCTATTCTTGGCAAGTTAAATGAAATTATAAGTAGAAAGAAGGGCTGGAAATGTGTCAGTGGAGATTCATGAAAGAAGCAACATGCAGAGGCTGTTTGCAAAAACTTTGTCTCGTGAATATGAAGAATATGCAGATATAAGGGCAACCTTGTTGGTAGCAGTAGGTGAGCATCTGGGTAGTGGGCCTGTACTTCCAGGGCTGTTTTTAGTCCCACTCTGCCCCTGCACACAGGAGAGCAGTGAATGTTCTCGAGGTCTTAACTTTGTGATTACAGAGATAACAAAATATTTTTCCCAAGTCAGGGAAGCTTTATTCTACGGAGCCCGCGACCTGGGGGAATTTTTTTCTTTTGCGTCCCAACGCAATACTTTTGCGTTCGCTTGCACAACTTTTGCGTTCCCACGCACTACTTTTGCGTTCCCACGCAATACTCTTTGTGTTATCTCGCAATACTTTGTGGGAGACCCGTTTTTGAGATGTATTGAGTTTTCTTTTGAAATCGGCCTTAAATAAAAGGATCTTCAATCAGACTTAAAGACAGTTATTATCCACAAGCTGTCAAACTACTGAACTCTGGACAATAATACTGCATGAAACCACATCTGTGACACTTTATTTGCTTATTGCTGCTGCATGATATGTACTTTTTTCGCAGGCCACTTTTGTTTTTATAGTGAGTTGAACGGTTCTTCTTATCCTAAGCATTTAATCGCATTGTTGACTGCGTGTTAACTTGCATATGACAAATAAACCATATCAATGCCATATCAGTGCTGTTTGTTTTGTAAGCAGTTTGTCATCTGTGCTGCTGTTCCGAAATGCAGAGCTTTCTCAAGGTGATTAACAATTTTTGCGAGTGAACGCAAAAGTATTGCGTGGGGACGCAAAAAAAAAAAATTCCCGCATGTCCCCTCACGGGCTCCATACTGTTCAGTCTAGTGAAGGAAAATGTTTCCTGGTGTTGCTGAAGAAACTGCAAAGCTGAACTGCTTCCTCCATAGAATCAGACTGGAGGGATTTTACCAAGCTTCTCTCCAGGTTTCAAATGGATTAAAACTATCATTTATAAAAATAAACTGTGAAATTATCTTCTACAGCGCAGTTGAGTAAAAAAGTGCAAATTAAAAACCCTAACAATATAAACTGGCAAAAATATCTATAAAGACACGAAAATGAAATGTGTAGATTTTTAACACCTCTAGCAACTTTTTTTCTCTACCTTGGCAACACAGAGTGCCGAAGCACAAGTTGAGCTGATTGGGCAGGCAAAATAAAACATTTAGAGAATCATTGTCCAATTTCAAATGTTTGGTGAGCTATCCACACAAATAAAATACATGAAAAACTGTTTTTTAGGAACTTATTATTTGACCAAGATTTAGGAAATCAACTTTATACCAGTGTGGTTTTTGAAATAGAAATAAAAAATAGGACCATAGAGGCTCAGGAGCTGACAACTTTGATGAGAAGCTAGAAAGGTTGAAAGTACAGATGCAGATTCTGGTACCACCCCGATATTTTATGTGGCCCCATTTGGCCAACCATATCAAACAAATCTGGAGGTGCCCCTGCATGCCAACACAGTACCTTCTTTCAGCAGTGACAAGAAAGCTTGTATGAACTGAGGAGAACATGGAGGGAGCTAAATATATTGCAACACTGGAAGAAAATACTGGGGCAGGGTTTCACCTTCCAACAGGACAGCAACCCTAAAGCTGAAATGGTTATAGATCAAAGCATATTCATTTGTCAGAACCACCCCCGGCAAAGTTCAGACCTAAATCCATATCAGAATCTGTGAAAAGACTGTTCATAAACACTCTATCCAATCCTACTGAGCCTAAGCTTAAAGCATGGCCAGGAATGTCAGTTTCTAGATCTGTAAAGCTGGCAGAGACATACCCTAAAAGACTGTAGTTGCAGACTTTAATTTGTAAAACATTTTGTAAAACGTATGTGATACTTTATGTTGATCTGCCAGAGAAATATCACTAAAATACATTGAAGATTGTGGTTTAAACATGACAAAATATAAATGAGTTCAAGGGTTTTGAATGCTTTGGCATGACACTATCTGTCAGAGCTGTGCTGGTTGATTTCAAATGTGTTTTTCCCTTGCAGGGCAAACAAATGGCGGAATCTGCATAACGCAGATCAAATACTGCAGCAATTTCATCTTTTTTTATACAGGGTTAATTAAGTCTGCTTTTGTGCATGCTAAAGCTTTGGGTTTTGCTCATCCTGTTTACTGACTTGAATGTTTACTGACAAGAGCTACTGTGCATGATGAGCTGTGACATTTCCATACAAACTCTGCTGTCACATAATATTCGACTGTCAGCTTGTGTTTCATAAGGAATTATCTTTTCATGCACCAGATGAATACAAGCTCATTTAGCTGAAGTTACTGCTTCTTGAAATAGAACATAATATTTAAGGTACAAACCACAAAAAGATAGCAACCCAAATATAAAAAAAATGAAACATTAAATCAATACAATATGAGTAGCCTCATTAGAAGAAAAAGTAACTGCTTGTTAGTATCAAAGTGCTTTAAATTCAGTGCAACAACAACAGCTTGATTAAGGAGCTTATGTCATGAATTAGACTTGTTTGTGTGTGATATTTAATCTATTCTCACCACAACTTCACTTTATGCATTTAAACCATCTTAATCTAGTCATTTTCTGTGTATTACCCTGCTGATTGAGGGCAAGGGCAGAGCGCTGTGACTCAGACAAATACCAGTCAAGATCCGCATCTACTCAGTTCAATAAAGTATTTTTATTTATTAGAATGACAGACTGTAAATATCTGCATGTGTAAGCTGTATTCATTCGTGCAAGTTTTAATGTCTCAAGAAATGATTTGAGGTAAATGCAGCATCATATAAACGTGTGGTTTTTTTTTCCTTCTTTTGCATCAGCATCCACCTGACCTTGAGTAATCGGTAAGGAAGAAGAGGCAGTGTATTAAAAGGTTTGGTCTTAAGCTTTCAAGCACTGCTGATAATGTCTCGTCCATGGTCATTTCCGTACCCTCTATCCTGGTCTCAGCCGGTTACCGTAAACCTAATCCAGTCTATCCCCACAATAATGCTGTAATTATATTCTTTAAGCTACTGCATTCGACCCAAAGCACAACTCACCTCTCCTCTTCCAGCTAGATACCACACTTTCATTAGCCAAAGACATCCAGAAAAAGCCTCACCTAATGCCAGTGCTTCCAAAAGTGGGATTTCATGGTCTTTTACGAGTTCCTAGCAAAACTTCAGTTTCACCAAAACACAACACAAGTAGGAAGGCCACACTAGAGCAATGCATTAAAGTACAAAAATGGGTTAGGTCAAAATATTTTATGTGTCCCCTGCTAAAGATGATATACATGTCTAGCTCTCGTTCCTGAAGTCTGAAAATAATTTCTACATCATTTCAAAACACCTGACTTAAATGAAACTTAGTAGGTAAATCAGTAACTTCCTAAATGTAACTTACTAATCAGTGCTTACTATGTCCCTACTTTATCACGCCTTACTAAATCAGTAAGGTGTGATAAAGGAGGGACATAGTAAGTTACTGATTAGTAAAAATACCCATTCTCCTTTCCACATTTATTTATTTATAAATGAAATATATTTTTTTTATATTTAAATTTCACCCATCAACACAAAGCTGTGTGGAATTATATAGTGAAATGGAAGAGATAATAATTTATATATATTTTTTTTTTTTTCAAATAAAAATCAAAAAAGGAGTGGCGGCCAAAGACTTGCTAGATTTGCAGTTGTACCATACTGTTTCTATTTTCAGATGATGGATTGAACAGTTTTCTGTGAGGCGCTCAAACGTTAGGATATTGTTTTATAATCTAACCCTGCAGGAAATTTCTCTGAACATTATCCCTGACCTGTCTGTTGTGTTCCTCTGTCTTCCTGTCAGCAGGCTTTATACTGTGAATAAATTACACATCAGTAGACTGTTTACTATTTAGTGCACTTGGTTGCAGTGGATTTTATTGTAAGGGTAGACAGAACTTTGTGGTTGTAACTTGTAAAAAGGTGAAACAAATTTAAGCAGTATGAATACTTTTCCATGGCACTGTGTATCAGACATACAGGACACTGTGTTTTGAGGACCAAATGCAAATTAGTCCTGCCAGAAAGCTCTTAAAAACTCTTTTTACAATGCTTTTTTAATATAGTTGATATATTCTTTTAATTTGCTTAGCAAAGATTAATAATAACTTACACATGTTGTTAAGAATCAAATGTTTCCAGTTACTGCAGCACAATATTTATTTAATCTAACCTATTTTCAGCTTTGCATAAAAAATCTAATGCATTGCAATGTTTCATTTAAAAAATGTATCCTTTAATTCAGCTGAAAAAGACTTAAATAATATAAATATTATTGTCGACACTGTATGTCTGTATAAACAGATTTTGAAGAGATTTGCATTGCTGTCTTTTTTTCTAAACCTATGCCTCCTGAATGATTGCACAGTACATGTTTTTAGCAGTTACTTATCTGTGGAACAGTGTCAGAAAACACAACCTAGCATGCTTAGATGTTTCTTTGCTTCAATACAGAGGAATAATTTCCCTTAAAATGTTATGGTTCTGCAGATAAATGGCCCTCTCATGTAAACCAAGGGTGAAGTAGCAGGGAAACATTCAAAGCATGCAGGACAGGCAACAAGGATTTGGAGCATTCTCCTGTTACATCAGTGAAGTCCAATTACAGAGCAAATCTGTATAGTCTTTCAACAACTTCTGCCATTTTTTCTGTAGCACCTTACACCTCACACTGAGAAACCTGATGCAGTTTCACAATAATGAACTTTGGTGAGTCTTGTTTTCTCTTCCTTACCATCCGCCTCACTGCGAGGGGTGGCAAGATAAATTGCAGTCCTCATCCAGCCTGGTTCGTCACAGGTCCACCTGTTTCAATTTTTATATTATTGCTCTGACTGTTGATATGGAAACAATCATAGAAAGGTAAATATCTGGTAGTCATTTTCTGTGTTATAAAACCAACACACCTTACATGGATGGCATGTTGTCTTTTCTATCCTATTTTCAGGAGTGGAAATGGAGCTCTGTGTTGCATCACATCTAAACCCCAGGCAAACAGGAAGTTATGGATTACTAATTAAAAGTTCATCATCAGTGATAAACTGTAAAAAAGTAAAGAATACATTAAAATTCTGTTATATTTGTTTAATAGAAATTGGTGATTAAATTGGTGATAATGAGAAAACAGTTACTTCTTAATGTGGAGCAACTAAATCATATTAAATTTTGATGACCCCTGGTAAAGATTACACATCTTTACCAGTGATCCCAATAAGTGTGGAGGGCAGTGTCTAAATTTTAAATGATTATGTCAAGCTTTGTGTGAAGAAAAAAAAAAGGTTTGTGTGGTTTCTGTTTGTGTATGTTTTCTAATATTTATGTGTATGTTTCTGAATAACACAATGATTTTCAAGCATGGAACTAGGCACTTTAACTCCACAGTCCTCCACTGTGCTCAAGCTGCCCACTCAACCACTAGATTCAATATATTATTCCCTCAATTGGTGCTATTGAGTTTCCCCTGCCGCTCCTAAATGAGTTAGCCCTTAGAGAGCCAATCGGGAACGAGGGCCAGCAGCACTGGAATTGCATTTCTGCTGCTGTTTGATCTACTTCTCTCAATTTACTCAGTGCATCGTTGTGAACTGCATTTCCCAGAGTGCAGCACTCTGCACCCTCACTTTAGCCCTCTCAATAAGTCATTGGTGTTTGCAATGAAAATAGGGGAGCTGCACATGTCATGATCCAACTACACTTCAATCAGTCCGTATTAAGTTCGGAGGCGGGGGTAAGCACAAATTTCCCTCTGCTTTCTCCTTCCTCTGTTGTGGGAAGCGTCTCAGTGTTTTAAGGTCTCTCTCAGCAGTGGTCAGCTCAATACTAATAAAAGCATAATCTACTAGACCAGGACTCTGATTGATAGCTCTCTCAAGGCTCTATCGATCAGCCCTTCTCTCATCTGAGTTAGCGTCTTTTGTTCGAGCCAGCCACTTCCTTCCCCCTTGTCTCTTTGCATAAAACCTCTCTGGCTGACTAGCAACAATGCTATTGGAATGGATTGCAAACAGAGCAGTAGGCCAGTCAAGGAGATCACTGTGTTGCTCTTTAAATACAGAACAAGCTCTTATATGTTCTCAAGTCAGAGAAAACTAGAATTCTTCAACTGCAACAATGTAATGTAAAACACAAAAAGCAAAGTACTGATGTTTCCTGCTTTCATTTACTTAATTTTTTCCTTCTCGACCTCTACCATCTCACACAAATTCAGCATGTTTAACCCATTAGCATATTCTGTAATGTCACTGATGTAAAATGCAACAGTAATACATAAAGAAAACTGATTTAGGAAGAAATTATTGCTTTTTCCTTGTAAAGTTGCCATGACTGTCAGCCGCTGTCAGCCAAGCTTTTTTTTCCACCTTGTGCAAAAAAAACATACATTCTGTAACCACTGAGTTCCACTGAGTGTATTGCCCAGGACTATGTTCATCCTGTGGTTCTGCCACCAGGCTTGTTTAACTGACTTCTCTACAACAACTGCAGGTTCCATGGACATGTTATGGCAGCAGCCCCAGCAGCTCAGATCTTGATCCTATATACTGGTTTTGGTGGTATATACTGTTTTAGGGGGCAAAAGCCTGGAAATAACAGCTTACTTCTCTCTCTGCCACCAAGCATCAGTCCAAAGAACAACTGATGTCTAATGATAAACCAACAGCATTTTGTGTCTTGGTAGCATTATCCCAAATCGCAAGAACCATGATGAAAACTTGGGTATGAAAAGTATTAACTTTCACAACTGTTTATGTCATACAGGTTAAAGGTACTGTACTGCTGTACTGACTAACAAAAATCCTGAATAGTGAATTTACAAAGGTACAATTGATCCTCCCTGGTAATTTCTATTTGATAATTTAGCAAAAGACCTAGGAGTTTTTGAGAGGAAATAATTTTCTATTCTTGATCGCTTAATTGCATATTGGAAAAAATGCAAACATCTGTCTTCATCAATATTTAGTCCACCTATTTTGGGAATGCGGAGCAGAAATGAAGCAGATAGCACACACTAAACATGGGCAAAACTGGAGCAAATTGCATTGCTTCATGAATTTCTCCCTGAGGGCACAATGAGTAGGGTTGTGTGGACAGTTCAACGTGGAAGCTTGAAATGTCACCAAATTGCAACCTTGGGCAGGACAAACTTCCAAATACATACCACAACAACCCCTCCCCAACACATTAACAGAAAACAAATATAAGAGTATGAAAAAAACAAGGTACACTGCATCAACATTTTATAGTGGTCCCAAATGTTAGACGTCCTATTAATATTGATGAAAAGTTTAAAGTGGCTGAAAATGTGTTGTTTATGTGCCTTGAGCCAAGGTCAGTAAGTAAAAAAATAAAACATAGCACATTAATCCTTTTAATAAACACTTAAAATGACTCCCACAGACCAAAACATCAGAGTTAAAAGGATCTGTGTAAAGTCTGTGTAAACAGCCACCACTCTCCACATGATACTGTGTCATTTCATGCATCATATTGTAATATGCCTGTCATATATCTTCAGTTTAAAGCTCTGATGTTGATTAGCTGTCATGTAGAGTATATCAATACAGAGTGCAGTAAACGTTGGCATCGCTAATGGTTCATTTGTTTCGGAATAGTGGGGATGGCCTTGGTGTCTCTGATGGAATAGAAGATGTATGTGGGACTTTCTAAAAGTCTAAAAGGCTATGTGCTGAGACACTTTTTTGCACTGGTGTGTCTCGCCCGATATTTAAATAATTGAGCTTGTTTGACTGGAAAGTATTTTAAATGGTTAAATGGGAAGGAAATGGGCTCTACATTGATGTCTTCAGGCTATTTAGATAGGCAGCATGATGGGGGTTAATATGTGCTTCAGTAGGGAAAAAAGATGTCAAATTTGTCAAAAACCTCTAATGATTAGAATCGTGTATATAATCTCTAATTAACATAGAGCATGCATTTGCATCAAGTGATGTGAAATAAATGTAGAAGTTAAACTCTATCAGACATGCTCATCTCATTGTCTCCTTTCAGATGTTTAGCTGATGAATATCTCAATATTGTGAACTATGACGTATGTTGCAATACAAAGTAACACACATCCACAACTGACCTGGAATGCATCATCAGGAAAAAAATAAAGACTGGATCATGAAGGTTAGTTAAAAATATCCATCATTCCACACAACATTCCTGTAGATTTACTGTCAAATAGTTCCAGAGACATGTTCCAGGTAATGTTTGAATTATTAAAAACACCAATGTATATCCTTAGCATTTTCAATGGTAAATGGGAGACAAATCAATTAACAATACTAAAGGACGAATTTCTAAAAACAGATCTGAATTCAGTCACAAGGCACTGGACTAAAACCAAGACTGAGGAATTGTGGCTCCAAAAATAATGAGATTAAAATGACTTGTCAAAAATGTAATAGTTTAAACCCATGACAATATATTAAATAAGAAATGGATGTAGAGATTACACAACTCGAGAAGCAGAAATGCAATTACAATGCTTTAAACAAATCGACAGTGACTAATCATATCACAAGACAATCTGGGGCAGAACAGTAGTTTTTCAAACAGGGGAAACTAGAAGACAACACGATTTATTTTTTCTGACGTCAAGTCTAGCCACCATATCAAATCACCAAATGGGTTACAGTGGAAGTAGCTTTGAGAAGGTGATCTTGTTTGACCATCAAGGAACCAGGTCTAAAATAAAAGAAACTGTAGGACCATAAACTAGCACAAAAATTACATCTTTGAGCAAGGGTTGTGGAGAGCATGCTTCTATTACCAACGGATCACAGGTCTGGCACCAATTGTAAAACCTTGGATAAAGGAGCAGTGTGCCTTGTACCCTGTGTGTGGAACGGTGGACCATTATTTTCAACCTTGCAGAGTTGCTGAGAGGCTAATGCCTGTTTGGCTGTCCTGTCGACATCTACTTCGTGAATCTGGTGATGGCTTATAACTGCCTCAAGGCACTCTGTGAGTGGACCTGTAAGAGTATGGGTTGTAAGGACCATCCAGTCCCTATATAACCAAAGCAAGAACTATGTCCACATTGTTTGTTTCATATTTCCAGTATGGTTTATTGGACCAGTCTGGTAGCCAGTCTTCATTGATTGCACATTGCACCAGTAAGAACAGACCGTGAAGGTTCAATTAGCAGGGTAAGAGCACAGTTTTGCTCAAAATATTGAAATGCACACAACATTATGGGTGACATACCAAAGTTCAAAAGAGGACAAATTGTTGGTGCACGTCTTGCTGGCGCATCTGTGACCAAGATAGCAAGTCTTTGTGATGTATCAAGAGCCACAGTATCCAGGGTAATGTCAGCATACCACCAAGAAGGATGAACCACATCCAACAGGATTAACTGTGGACGCAAGAGGAAGCTGTCTGAAAGGGATGTTCGGGTGCTAACCCGGATTGTATCCAAAAAAAACATAAAACCACGGCTGCCCAAATCACGGCAGAATTAAATGTCCCACCTCAACTCTCCTTTCCACCAGAACTGTCCGTCGGGAGCTCCACAGGGTCAATATACACGGCCGGGCTGCTATAGCCAAACCTTTGGTCACTCATGCCAATGCCAAAACGTCTGTTTCAATGGTGCAAGGATCGCAAATCTTGGGCTGTGGAGAATGTGAAACATGTATTGTTTTCTGATGAGTCCACCTTTACTGTTTTCCCCACATCCGGGATAGTTACGGTGTGGCGAAGCCCCAAAGAAGCGTACCACCCAGACTGTTGCATGTCCAGAGTGAAGCATGGGGGTGGATCAGTGATGATTTGGGCCGCCATATCATGGCATTCCCTTGGCCCAATACTTGTGCTAGTTGGGCGCGTCACTGCCAAGGACTACCGAACCATTCTTGAGGACCATGTGCATCCAATGGTTCAAATATTGTATCCTGAAGGGGTGCCGTGTATCAGGATGACAATGCACCAATACACACAGCAAGACTGGTGAAAGATTGGTTTGATGAACATGAAATGAAGTTGAACATCTCCCATGGCCTGCACAGTCACCAGATCGAAATATTATTAAGCCACTTTGAGGTGTTTTTTTTTGGAGGAGCGAGTCAGGAAACGTTTTCCTCCATCAGTATCACGTAGTGACCTGGCCACTATCCTGCAAGAAGAATGGCTTAAAATCCCTCTAACCACTGTGCAGGACTTGTATATGTCATTCCCAAGACGAATTGAAGCTGTATTGGCTGCAAAGGAGGCCCTACACCATACTAATAAATTATTGTGGTCTAAAACCAGGTGTTTCAGTTTCATTGTCCAACCCCTGTAGCTATAACCTAATGCAAGAGGATCTGATTCTACCAGAAAAGTCACTTATGTGCCTGTTAACTTACATAGAACCATTACTTATGTTGTACTTTAAATTACTTTAACTTTGAACTAATAAAGATTGTGTTTCCTGCAAAGGTCAATGTGAAATGGAAATGAGACTACTGCATTTTTTTTTTTTTACAAAATATGGTTATATATGGTAACTAAAATCACCTAAACCTATTCCTAACTCTCCCCCCCCCCCTCTCTCTGTTTCATTAGGCTGTGTTGGCTTCTTTCCCCTACAGACAGTGATGGATCTCATTCATTTCACGGTGGTCATTTCTGGTACCTTTCAGTACTCCATCCCATTCTGCTGGGTGACAGAGGCAAACTGGTCTAGCCCCCCCACATATCTACCTCACCAATGCAGCAAAGTAAGACGCAAGGTTAGATTCTTTGTTGTGATAACCTTGCTTCTCTTACTGCAGTTTTTAATCCCAGTCCAACTCTAACAAAGGTTTTTGCCATTCCTAACATATCTAAATGTGGAGATTCTGTGTTCAAATACATATTCCAAGTAAAGACAGCCTCAGTACTATAGCTGGTCATTTTTCTTTGTAACTACATAATACATAATTAACAAATTCAAAAAGGTAAGGTCTGTAAGGAAAGTCGCTTTGTTCTACGTAAAACTTTAGAGGAGCCAATCCTGACTGTGTGTGGCTTCAACACTACTCTACATCACTTCATATACGGAATTATTTAGTAAAGGGATCTCATTAATGCTACCCCAGACGACACGGTTCTGTCATCTCTTATGTTTTCATATAGTTGTATCAAAAGTTTGAATTTGCAAGGTAACTAAACAGCTATTTTCTGCTGCCTTTGAGCCTGTTGTCCAAACGTAAACACCGTTATGGTAGAGGCCCGATCCATGCATGACCACTGTTGTTCTCTGTGTTAGAAACCCAAACAATAGTGGAGCGATTTTAATAGGGTTTTCTGCATCTGATTAATTTTGTTCTGTCATATCTAAGCCTTACAAGTAATCTGAAAAGGCAAATGACTGAAAGAAAAGATTAAAAGTGTTGTTTTGAGTGAATCTTTAGCCTAGAACTGGTAAAGAACTGCTTTGAAATTTAGATGTCATTGTTATGGCCACCTACTTGACCAACATACAGACACAGGCTATTTTGATTGTAATTTCAGGCACTGTAGTGGATGCAAATTTTTCCAAAAATGGAGAAAAAAAACAATCTCTGTAGTAGTCTGGCCAGTGCACCAGTACCCACAGTGGTGAACGTCGGCTGTGGTTGCTGGAGTTCACTCTCTTACATGACTAGGTCAGCAAAGGAGCCCAGGAAGCTAATATATTTACCAAGCAATCATGGCCCATGAAAAAGCTGTGTGAGTTATCCAACACAGGCTGGGTTGTCGGTGGAAATGTAACCCCTGCTGCGTTTCCTCAGGCAGTGTTACCTGTTAGTGGCATCAAGCCTTATATTCAGGTAACGCTGAAAGAATGGAGTCGAAAAGACCAAACCCTCAGCTACACGCAGAGGCACAGCTTCAGTGCAAGAAATAATTTTGAAACATGATAAAAATGTAATTATACAAACAAATGGACATACCTTAAGTCGAAAAGATGCCCTTTTATTAACATTTAGCATGTTAATAAAAAATGTTTGTGAGAATGAGCAGTCCTGATTGTCACTGTTTTGTTGTTTGATGTGACAATATAAGTGTTTCAATCAGAATGGATGAGGAATTTGATGAAGTGCTAAGAGACAAACGTGGGAAGACATTCACTATAATATTCATTAGTTGTGAATAAACATTGTGAGAGATCCTTTCAGAAGAGCTCACAGTATTAAAATGGTAATAATATTTCTCTTCAAAGTTAAGCTTCTCGCACAGCACCATCCAGGTGCTCTGTCACTTTTCTCTCGGTAAATCATTCCAAACCAATATTGTGAGATGATGTAAAAGTGAATGCTTTAAGTTTGACTTCCTGTCTCTACGTTCAAGACACTCATTTTGAAGATTAAACGGATCCATCTTATTTATTGGTTGTAGAAGAAAACTACAAGTGATACCTAAAGTCTAACAAATAGTTTTGATGAAAAACTATTTGATGAAATTTTTGATGAAAATTTTAAAATGTTACATTTTCAGAAACACATACGCTTGTGGAGCATTAAAGTCATTAGATTAGCAAATTACATTGGATCACATTTTTGTTCTTAGCTACAGACAGACTATATCACTTTGCATAACACTGTTCTATCAAGGAACTAGTGTTTTAGTTAGCAAAAGCTTAGCACAAAGTAGACAAAACCTCATATTCTGACTCAAAGTGGATGAACTAGGTCATACATTTTAGTGTTCTTCGATTTCCCCAAAGGATTATGATTTGCTATTTTTTGAAGATGTAGGCGTAAATGTGTGCTCAGTGTCAGTCTCTCTACACGGAGTCTAGTCAGGGATTAAAGTCGGCAGGAGACTGACTGGACTCAAGTGATAGGACTCAGTGAACCTTTGGGCTGAGCTTCCCCAGGAGGGACATATGTCCTCTGCTCTATGTCTGAAGGTGGACGAAAGGAGAGGGAGAGAAGGAGGAACAAAGGCAGATGGAAAACAATATACTCTGCAGATAAGACAGAGCCCTGTTTTGAAAAACATAACTGTCAACATGGTGGCCAGTTACTAATAAATTCAGCTGCTGTCAGTGGAGAATCGCAAGATGGGGGTAAAAATTAGCTTTGAATCAAATAGAAAAACAAGTGCAAGACATGTGGCAGGTGTATAAGAAGAGAGAAAGACGGTGCTTGGAGGATGAGAATTAGCAGGGAGGGGCACAGTGTGGTACTCCAAACTGACACATAGCCACAGGACATGGGCTCCAATTAGAGTCACAGCAACTCTAATCAAATCTGATCTACAACCACTGGCCGCAGGGTGACTCAACGTGCATGCGTGTGAATGTATTAACACCTGCACTAACAGCTTGTCGCTACCGTCACATGGTGCATCACATATCAGACCTGCCAAAATGATTTCTGAATAAACTTTTTTTCTTAATATAATAAAGCACATTTGTTTAACTGTTTTTTAACTGTTTTTTTTAAGTGTAACAATGGACAATACTGAACAAAAAACAAAATAAATACTCTGCGCTATTGCCTAACAGCAAAACTTCGACTCCCAGCACATATATTTTAAGCTCATCTTGTATTGCTTTACTGCACGGCTGTCAGTAATAATTCAATGAAGTGATTCTTAGATATCATGTAAAGGTAAGAAAATGTCACTTGTCTCAAGCAGCAAACAGGCTTCTTCGAAGAATTGCATGGTGCTATGGTCTCTTCATAAATGTTTTTCGCTATATATAACTTTTTAAAAGCTTAGGTAAGAAAAATTAGGACCAATACAGAAACCAAAATATAGTTGTTTATTATTTGGTGAAATTTAAATGTAGCAACCCTTCATTTGCTTTTTATATCTCCTGCATCATAACTGCCCAACCTGCTCCTTTATAACTCACTAACACTGTGTGTCCCTAAATAAGACAATACTTTGATACTTATACTTACATAGATAGAGAGGAATTTAATGCCTATTTTTGATCTCCAGTTTTTGTAAAGCTTTGACCTGCCAATACCTTAAAGCCATTTTGTTACAGACACATTGCTCAAAGGGATAAAACATAAAACACTTTTGCGGTTATTTGTTAGTATTCTTCGTCTCTCTCACTCTGTTTAGCCTGAACAAACCACAGACAAGGAAATAGTTTCCCTTTTAAACTGCTTCTCATATCTCACTGAAACAAAAATAGCAAACTAAGTTTTTTGTCCTGCAGTAACAAATTCCACTGAAGAGTGTTGTCAACTGCAAAACCTGGTAGAACTTAGGGTTGTGTGTGTTCATTGATCAGAAAATGAACAGATTTTCTGTCTGATCACCTGTCAAGGCCAAATGAGGTGAAAGTCGAAAGGATTTCATTCACCCTCCGATTTCTCTGTGCATCCTGACTTTTAAAGATTACAAGTTGAAGCATGAACTACCTCAGAATTGATCTTTATAGTGATTAGTTTTAAGTGCATTACTCTTTACTTTCTATTGGATTACCTCACTGTCTTTAAACAAATGCCGGGCTACGATGAGCTGAATCATTCCACGTTTGTTGCCCTCTACCGACATGGACTTTCGAAGTGCTTCCATGGCTTCCTGATTTGTCATCTCGAGCAGTGACTCCCCATTGACAGCAATAAGTTGGTCATTGACTCGGAGACGTCCATCCTGCAGATGAACACATTTGTGAACAACATTCCACATTATTTGTAAATCTATAAAAGGACTTTTGTTTTTATCCCATCCTGTTCTCACTTAGGAAATACCAGTGCCAAGTAAATTTTAAATACTTCTTCCCACCTGTTTTTTTGTCTTTGGGATTTATAAACATTGGCATCTAATTTACAACTTCATCAAAACAGACCTTGTTTTGATCAAACTCAATAACATTAAGTAATCCCCTAAAAATACAGCGGCAGGAGCAGTGTGCATGTCGTAAACAACTCCTGCCATTTAACAGTACGTTAAACCAGTTAAACCCATCAAGATAAGGGTTACAGGATAAGCAGAAGGAATAAGTTGCTACTTGCCTTGCTAGCAGCACCTCCATTAATAATGGATTTCACAAAGATCCCCAGATCAGCATGGTTCTCCTTGGACCGGTTCCCCTTGACGCTGACCCCCAAGCCTGCTGAGCCCGAGTCATTCAAAGGGATCTCAAAGGTCAAAAACCCTCGTGTTCCATCTGGGGTTAACACTGTGTCATCTTCCTGTTTCTGAGGTGAGCATTGAAGAAACAAAGAGATGATGAGATGAGGATTTACATTTATTTAACAAGAATGTTGCAAATTTGTGATAGCACATATTGTTATGTTTTTCGAAAAGGGGCCCCAACTACCAGGCCCCAGACCTATACTATGCCTTTAGTGTATTGGCACCAGGATAAAATAATATGTGTAGTAAATGATATGTGTAATAATTACAGTGGTATTAACAAGTGTAGTATCTCAGGGTTTTATTAAAAGAAAACACAAGTACATGTGTGCTTCCATGATATGCTTGAAAAGCAATTAATTGGCCCCCTGTTTTAGAAGAGACACAAGTGCTAATAAATCTACAAAACCTACAATGCAATATCATATACCTCAACTTGGATTACTCTACTTACTTGCCTAAGTTGATACACTGATGTTGAGATCCACTGTTGCATTGAAAAAGAAACAAAAAAAAAACTGTGAACTGGGGAGTGGACAAGATATGGATACAAGTGGAAAAACTGACCAGAAGGTGGAAAACAGACAGTAGACAGTCGAGATGAAGGAAGCAGGGCATGAAAGAAATGGCAAGCATGTCACATAGCCTAGGACTGCCATGTTCCATTAGCAATCTTGTCAAGCATAGTGTTATTACTTCCATACCAGTATAATGGTGCAGACACAAGGGAAGCAGGGACAAACTTTAAATAACAGGTGACAACTCAGAGCTCTTTCGCAGTGGATTGCTTTGAAAACTCATTTAAAAATGTCCCATTTCAGGCCCTGAAATGTTCAGTCTATCTTCAGACTGTATTGTCCTGGCCCCAAGCAAACCTGTTAGCAGACCAAGTAGTGGAAAAAAAAATCACAGTGGAGTAATTTCTCAGCAGCACGTAAATGCAATTTGGTGTTCTTGTGGTTCCTAAGAAATAAATTACCCAAACGGTGAAAAAAGCAGATTTAACCAGACTGTATTAACCACACTGTCTTCAAAACAAGCCTCATTGTTGTTTTTCTTCTACTACTGTTGTATGGTTGATCCCATCCTTCAAATGAGAGTTTTATTGTCAATTAGCGCAGTCAGAGAAATCAGAGAGAACCCAGCAAGTCGTTGCTTATAAACCGTATTATTCTCAGGCCCCACCACTCTCAGTCGTTTTCCAATTCATAAATACCCAATTGTAACCTTGACACCTAACCATAACCCTTGTCCCTATCATTAACCTTAAACACAAACTGCATTAATCAGGTATTTCTTTGTGCATGCACAACCTGAAATAACCTTGTCCATTAACCAGTAGAGGCTTTCAGACTACAGGGCTTTAGAATTGTGTTGGGTCTTAGAGTGGTGTTAAGAGTCTGCAGCTACATATTAAAAGAAATCTGGGGTTGCACATGAATGACAGTCATACGGGATCCTAGAGCCAATGTATATAAATGTTGTGTAAACAATGCTTACATAACTCAGGATACACACATCTATTGGACTTAGCGTTTGACTTCCCCGTTAAGCAGCATTTGCAAAAAAAACAGCGGTGTCATCCACTCTTGACTAAAAATAATAACGTTTGTTTTTCAGCTTGTGCCTATCTATTGAAAACCTGTCACAGTCTGTGGTTGAATCGGACCAAAATGCAGACAAGCACTGGGCAGCAGCATGATGCGAGCAACTCTTATTTTAATCAAAAGGGTTTTCAAAAACAATACAAAAATAGTTTTCCAAAAACTTGCATGAATAGAACCAAAACTTACATAAATTCTCTCAGGGGAAAACGTAGTACCAACAGAACTTAGACAGGGTTGTGAATGAGAGGAACCAGCGAGGAACAATGAAAACCAGATAGCTTATAAACTGAGGGAAGTGGAGTATGGACCAATGAGACAGGGAGTCAGGTAATCAGAGGAAACATGAATCAGGTGTGGACCAAGCTGCAGGGAACTGAGGGAATATGAATGGTTGCTATAGGTGAACGGACTGGAAGACAAAGGGACACAAGAGAAACTAGACTATGAAATAACCAAAGGAAAAACTGGATCAAAGATAAACAATACTAACTCACAAAGAGGAGCAGGGAGGCAGAGGAACAGGAGAACTGACTACAAAACTAAACTATGGGAAGGGGACTAAATGACAAACTCAGGGAAACAGATCTAAGCAGAACTATAAGCAAAGATAAATAACCAAATGAAGCATAAGAATCTAGAATAACCTAACCATAAAAACTCTAAATGGGAAACTAAACTAGAGAACCTACTAGAGAACCCAAGGGAGCAAGAGAACTGTAAATAATAATAATAATAAGAAGAAGAAAACCATTGTAAGTAATAAATAAATGAGAAAGCAACCACCAAGGGAACTATGAGTGAGGGGAGAAATAACTACTAAAACTAGGAGGCAGGAGAGAGAACAAAACCATCAGGAAACAGAAGAAATAAATAAACATAACCATTAAACCCAAAGGAATAGAAACACCAATCTGAAAGGTAAACAAACACAAAACCACAACAAAGATCAAAATGGCAGATCCTAACAAAACCAGCCAGTCTCTACAATCGTTTGAAATAATTTATGACTTAAAGTTCACACTCAGTCAGAGGTGTCAGCATAGAAAATGAGCTGAAACAAATTTTTCAGTGTCACAGCTCTTTATTGGATAGCATGGTGCTCAATAAAAGAAGAGTGTACTTCTTTCAATGGTACTTCCATATCATTTTAAAGAATAGACAGCTCTGACAACATTCAGCGAAGGACTCTGCTATCCAATGCTCAGAAAGACTAAGGTTTAATACTCTAAATAAGGTTTCAACAGCCAGTCAGTCATCATCTAGCGCTTCTTCCAGGGAAGCTGGTGCCTATCTCCAGCAGTCTATTGGCGGGAGGCGGGGTACACCCTGGACAGGTCGCCAGTCCATTACAGGCAACACAGACACACACAGGACAAACAACCATGCACACACCAATTCACACCTAAGGGCAATTTAGAGAGACCAATTAACCTAAGTCATGTTTTTGGACTGTGGGAGGAAGCCGGAGTACCTGTTGAGAACCAACGCATGCACAGGGAGAACATCCAAACTCCATGCAGAAAGACCCCTGGCCGGGAGTTGAACCCAGGATCTTCTTGCTGCAAGGCAACAGTGCTACCGACTGCGCCACTGTGCAGCCAGTTTCAACAGCATGAGACAAATTCAGTAGAACCTATTCAGTCTCCCAAACATGCGTTTATATATGTAGTTGAATGTTGATGACTGTCTGATTCTAACCAATTCAACAGGGGGCTTGAGAGCAGCAATAAGACACTGTGATTGGCCTGATTTTACATAGCTTTCAAAGTTATTTTTAAAGCAATGACATTCATTTAAACAATTTAATTAACCCCAGAAACACCCTCTTTAGGTTTACATTTCCAAATGTATAAATGTAAACAGCTGAACTGTGGTCATGTAGATAAAGAAAAAGCAGCAGCAGAGAGAAAGAAACGATAGAATATTAGAGTGTGTGTGTATGTTGCATGTCTTTTTTTTGGACATCCAACATACACACACACACAGTTATATTATATCGTTCCTTTCTCTCTGCTGCTGCTTCTTCTCTTTTTGGTTTTTGGTATACCAACGAGTTATTAGGATGCACTGGTGCATTCAGGTGGAGGCTCTTTTCAACACCATCTGACTGAGCCCCTATTCTCCACATGATCCTTCTATCTGCCCTTAATTCTCCTCCCTTTTCTTTCTTTCTTGCTTTTAAAATTCCTTTACACCTGTCTGTACAACTTGCCAAGAGGATTTTTGTTAGAGACCAGACCCTTCGTCAATTCCAAACCACTGGAATCCATTTAATCATACTGGATTTCAGCACCTATGGTTCTAATACAAAGATCCCCAGGTCTTGGCAGGAAATGACCCTTTTCTTTCCCTCACACTGCTGAATGAGACAGCTAGGGGCCAGAAAAACAGCTACTTTAAAAAAATTCCTTCTCCAAGCCAGAAGCAATTGTCATGCATCAGCATTGTTTAAATTTCCATGCCTTTTCTGAGCTGGATAGCTTTGACAGATGCTTTATGGAAACATCTTGACCACTGACATAGCTCAGTTCTTTTGAAATGTAAAACCACTAATATGTATTATCCACATAAGGATTCAAAGTCCTTGAACGCTTTCACATTTTCTCACAATACAATGAGAAACTTCAATGTATTGTTTGGGGATTTTATGTAATAAACCAACTATAAGTAGTGTATAACTGTGAAGTGGTATTAAAATAATACATGGCTTTCAAAATGTTTTCCAAACAAAAACCTGAACAATGTGTTGTGCATTAGCATTCAGCTCCCTTGTCTCAACACTTTGTCAAACAACCTTTTGCTGCAATTATAGCTGCAAGTCTTTTGGGGTATGTTTTTGCCAGCTTTACCAGAGACATACCCCAAACCTGTAAGACACTGTAGTATCCTGCAAGCCCTGTATGGCTTCCTTTTTTTTTTCCTTTCCTCTTTCACCTAAAGCTAGCAACAACAGTTGTCCTGTCAGCTACTTCTTCCAACTGAGCTGTGAATCCCAGTAGCTCCCCCAGAGTTACCATAGGACTCTTTGTTGCTTCTACGATCAATCATCCCCTCGCCAGGCCTGTCAGTTTAGGTGGACGTCCATGTCTTAGTGTGCATATGTGTCATTCTTTTTCCACTATTTGATGACAGATTAAACAGCGCTCCAATAGAAGTTTAAAGCTTGGCAAATTGTTTTATAACCAAACCCTGCTTTACACCTTCACAACGTTATCCCTGACCTGTCTTGTGTTTTCCGTGGTCTTCATCATGCTATTTGTTCACTAATGTTCTCTAACAAACCTCTGAGGCCTTCACAAAATATATAGATTTACACTGAGCTTAAAGCACAAACTGGTTGGCTCTTTATACTAGTTAGCTGACTTCCAAAGGCAATTGGTAACCCAGGTTTTAATATAGGGATATCCAGGTAAAGAGTGCCGTATCCAAGCACTCTTTACTTGGGATTTCCAAGTAAAGAATACAAATATACACTACACCCATCACTTCCACTTCATTATTGTGCACAGTTTTGTCTTATTCTATAATAGAAAAATACAATGAAATATATTATAATTTGTGGCTGAAATGTTACAAAATGTGAAAAGGTAAATGGTATGAAGATTCTTGCAAGGCAATGTTCAGTGAATTTGAAAAATCCATGTTTAAATACTGATGAAGATGTGCAAATAAAATTAAACTGTGGAAACACTGTAGTTACATCTTTGTGCAAGTTTTTAGCAAACTAGTTAAAGACAACATGACACCAGCTGGATGAAGTATGCATAATATCATAACTGCATGATTTTCTAATGTTGTTCAAAGCTAGTTTATATACTGTACTCTATCATGAGTTAGAGTATTGGAGTCTCATAGTTTTACCTTAGTAAATATGTAAAGTAGCTCAGTGTTCATTTATGAAATAGTACAGGATACTTATAAAGTAGAGTAGCTGTAAAATCATTGTTATCATTATTTCCTGAGCTCAATGGGCAAGACAATCGCAAAGGACAACTCCTTGCCCCAGTCGCTTTTATTCTTTCTCTTCATTCAGCTATAGTCATAGTCCATTACTCAATTAGGTTCTTTATTAATTAACAGTGTGATAGCCTAACACCCAATCATTATCGGCAGGGGAGGGAAATGAAGGAAACATTTCTAGAAAGACACTGGCAGGCGAGTGAGTGTGGGTGGGTACAGAAAGGAAAGAGAAATTGTTGGTACAAGGACCTGTCTGCCTATTAGTTCTTTCTATGATGTTTATAGAGTGCTTAACCTATTCTGTGCTGAGGAGTGATGTGCTGCATGTGTTCATGTGTCTGCAGGAAAAAAAAAAACACAGAGACAGAAAAATTAGGTGGGGAACCAAGAGAGAGAGAAACCAAGACAGCAAATGAATTCCAATTAACTCTATTCACACAAAAATCGGAGTTCTCTGCACATCAATGCCTAAAACAATTAACGCCACTGGAAACTTCTTTCCACACTTGTCCCAATTTAGTGACATAAAGGTCATTGAAAATTAATCTAAAAGGGGATAAAAGAAATCAACCATGGGTGTAATTACAAAAGAGGTGCACCCGTGCTAGGTTTTGAAACACAAATTTATTTGGCGGTGATTCTCCCTGCAACATTTTCTGACAATGCGAGTGGAGTGAAAAGCTGAGGGTGGAAGGCTTTAAGTGAGATAACATGTTCCACACTGGGTAGAGCTTGACTTATAGAGTCAGCTCATTAGCTGGCATGTGCCTTAATAAGAACGGGACAAGAGACAAGAATTATTGACATCATGGTAAATGCAGATTAACAACAAAACATTCTCAAAAAAAATCTGGATTATTGCTTTAACATTAACATTGGGTTTATGCTATTGGGACAAACTTTGGTAAAGATTGGCTGTATAACACAGTTAATATCAGTGGTTTGTGTTATTTACTGAGGTTTTTAGAGTTAGAACAATTTTGAGTGATGCAGAAAAAAAAGCCTATGCATTTGTTAATTCAAAGCTGGACTACTGCCATTCTATGTTGTCTAGTAGCCAAAAGATTTAGTAAAGAGTCTTTAGCTTATCCAAAATGTTATAGCAAGAGGTCTGATGAGAATTAAGAGAACATTCATATTTCTCCAATTTAACCTTCTCTTTATTGGCTACCATTCAAATCCAGACTAAAATTAAAAATTCTCCAACTTACTTAAGAAACCCTGAATAATCAGTATCAGAGATTGAATATTTTGTGTATTCATAACAGAGCACTTTGCTTACAGACTGCAGCTTTACTGCTGGTTCTAATAATTTCTAAAAGTTGAATGGGAGGCAGAGCCTAAAATTATTAGGCTCCTCCTGTGGTTCCTGTGAAACCAGCTCCTAGTTTTTGTCTGTAGGGCACACACCCCATCTACTTTAAAGACAGGCTGAAAACTTTTTGATAAATCTTATGGTTAGAGTGGCTTGGCTTATGCTGAGCTATCTGTATAGTTATGCTGTTATATAGTCTTAGGCTGCTGGAAGACACACTAACCACTTTGTCCCCACTTTACTTTCTACTACACCTCTTGATTTGCACATTATGTACAATTATTGCTGTCATTAAGGGTTCTCCCACTTTTTTTTCTGTATACAGAAGCTGTACATAAAAAAAAAAAAAACGAAGCTGTAGATGGCCGGTGTTTCTATGTTTAGCTTTATCACTATTCGGGATCGGACCACATTTCAATGTTGTCTGCTCTGTGAAAGCTGATCTTGAGCTGGGTTCTTCTGCATCAATCTTTCTGTTAAAAGGGAGTGGTTACTTTCCACAGTTGTTAAATGTTGCCCTGTATGAGGGATTGATAAAAAAGTCAAGCAGTTGATACTATTGGTTGACCTTCCTTCGGCAAAAACTTTTACCAGTTGGCATAATAAAATTGACTTCATTGTATGATACCTAGGATGGAATTATAATGCATGGATGCATTATTAGATTACATTATATCTGAATAGAAATTGAATCTGTTTGTTTTGTAAAGTGCCTTAAAATGACATTTGATGTGAATATGTAAAAAAAAATGAATTCAATAGAGTTAGTGTGCATTAGGAATTAATTGATCACTTAAGATGGCATTAGTCTCCATCCTTCCATCCATTTTCTATACCCGCCTCTTCCGTACAGGGTTACGGGGAAGCTGGTGTCTATCTCCAGCGGTCTACAAGCGAGAGGCAGGGTGCACCCTGGACAGGTTGCCAGCCTATCGCAGGGCACGCAACCATGCACACACCCATTAACACCTAAGGGCAATTTAGAGAGACCAATTAACCTAGCAGTCATGTTATTAGACTGTGGAAGCTGGAGTACCCAAGGAGAACCCAAACATGCAGGGGGACAACATGCAAACTCCATGAAGAAAGACCCCTGGACGGGAGTCTAAAAAAGGACCTTCTTGCTGCAAGGCAACAGTGATACCAACTGCGCCACCATTAGTCTCTATATCCTAAATAGTCCTCTTTGATTTGACCAAAGAGTTGGTCATAAAGCCACCATCGACAGGCGATATTTTACACAGTGTTTTTCATGAAGGTAAAAATTATTTGGGCCCTCTTTTGACCCAGGACTGGGCTAGAAAATTTTCCCAGTTTGGATTCTTTTTAGCCCACTGGTTTTTAGAGGCTAACTGAAACGCCATCTTAGTTGTATCCTGATCTCTCAGGATACGTTTTCATACTCATAAGTTGTGCTGTGGAAAGGGGCTGCAACAGCTGGTGAAGGCTAGACTGTCCAAATTCACTGCCGATCGCTTCAGGCCTTCGCAGTTTTTCCGGCCACCCAGTCTACGTAGACCAGTCCTTCAACAGATGCAGTCCCTACATTTGGACACAGCACTCAGAGACTCCACTAATGGATGGCATTGAAGGTTTGTGCAAAAAAAAGTGGAAATGTTTAAAATGTTCAGTATAATGCAGTGCTAATTAGTTTCTAAGGTTTGAGCTAAAGTTAATGCTAACCTGACCATAATGCACACTTACCAGTCACTGTTTAAGTAATAATTCTTTCTTTTGTATTAATAAACAACATGGTTATTTCATTTGAAAGGCTACATAAATGTTTATTTACGTATTTATATTAAATTAAAATACAGTTAACTGGGCCCCCCAAAATTAGCTACAGCCCCCCCTCCCAGCTAAATTCCTCTGGAGCCAGGTCTGGGCCACGTTCAGAATTTCAGATGTCCCAGAGTGGCTTGCATTGACCAATATAAAATCCAAAATTAAACATGCATAAAGTTTTTATTCCTCATCCAATTTAAATGTTTTTAAATGTTTTTACACAAGCTTTTATTTTGAAAGTGACTATATCTTTCTGTTTGGGTAGCTACACCTACATCCTTGTGTGTTTGCCAAGGTCAGCTTATGCTTCAGACAGAGATTCATTCACAATATAGTTTTTAATGATTAATAGGCATGTAAGTAAAGGCTATACAACACTATGTGTTGGATGCAATTTCTAGTTGTCATGAAAACCCACTTTGTATGCCACTAAGATTTTCAGCCAGCAGATTGAAATCTCACTCCAGTGTTTAATTTTTTTAACAATTGATTTTTAAAGGATAATTACTTATCCTTTATATAATTAACTTATATAAAGATCATGCAAAGTTTCAGTTGTCAGTAAGGCATGTTGTTTTATTAATCAGGTGCAATCCCTGCTGTTACCATCAGTCAAAAAAAGTCATACTTAGAGTTAATTATCAAATACATCTTTTGGAATAACTGAATCCACCCAACTATCCCTCCCTCAACAATAATTATTGTTACTCATGTGGCCCTTTGAGAAAATTAACTGCCCAGCCCTAGAAGCTAGAAATTTGAAAAAATTAGCTCCAGCTAGATGGAGGAGGAAAAGTAAAAAGTGACTTTCTTTATGTGCCTGGCAAGTGTTCGACAAAGTATTTCAGTGGAATGAAAGAGCAGACATGCAACAAGAAATAGACACCTCTCATCTTTATGTTAATAATAACTAAAAAGAGTTTTGGTACGTCCAACTGCACAGACACACAACAGTCCATTACGTGTTCTGAAAACAGATGCCGAATCCCCTTCGGGGGAGTAACTGTGTCGCTATAAGTGGCCTTTAACTACCTTGTTTATCGTCAATGCACATTGCTGCACTGCACCATCCCATACTCTGCACCATGCTGACAACGAGTATAATTATGGGAACAGCTGCTGGAAAGTGCTAAACGAAAACAGGTGGCATCACGAGACTCGCTCAGAAATTGTTAACCAGGCTGGCATTGTCTTCGACCACGCTTGGCAGTTTCAGCTTTAATTATGAGAAAGCATGTTTCTAAACTTTTCTCTTTGATCAGAAAACATTGGTAAGGTTTTCAGATTAACATGGAAGAAAAAAGCTTTTGCTGATTTTTATAAAAAGCATCTGTCTTAATAAACAGTAAATTATGCAAAAGCAGTAGAGAAGGAAAAGTAGTGAAAGGGGAGAACAGTGAAGGGTGATGCATTTCTGTAAAAACATCCAAATATTAAAATTAAAGTAAATATCAAAAAAAGTGTCATAAGGATTCTGTTGTAAAACCTTTTAGAGATAAACTAACACGCTGGACCCTTTATCCACTCTAATCTACTCTTATCTAATGTAATCTAAATTAAACACCATTTTAAAAACATTTTTATCATTAGAATGGAGAGAAAAACTTCTGTGAAGCCACCAGTTACCATAAATAGTAAATTGACTGAATTTATATAGCGCTTTTCCAGTCATACCGACTACTCAAAGCTCTTTACACATTCACCCAATCACACTCACCAACGCGCAAACTTTCATACACCGATAGACAGAAAGGCAGAATGGGCAGAATAGATCAGTAGGCAACTAGGGGTTAAGTGCCTTGGCCAGGGGCACATCGACATTTGACAGGGGGAGGCTAGAATTGAACCCATAACCTTCCAAATCCTCCCTGATTGCAAGACAACTACTCCAGCCACTGAGTCGCTCCCAGTTGGCACACTGTTTTACAGAAGTCTGTACCATCTGACATGCTGGTAACTACCGCAGGTTGGATGATCATGGCTCTACAAGCTGTGATTTAGCCTCACCTGAGCGTAAACTATACTTTATGGGCTAATTACAGAGAAGAGCTGAGTGTGTGAAGATATAAAGTAGCAATCTGCTGATTACACCCAAATATATTTAAACTGCACGTCCATTTTGAAGATTTATCACAAAATAAAACTTAAATTGCAAATACCATCAACAAACTTCAAGAATCTGATTACACCAAAAAGTGACTCCTCTCCTTGAGATGTTTGCCAATTTCTCCCATGGTAATATATCTGCCAGAGTCACCTGCAGTAACATAAATAAACTGTTTAAACGACTTGGAAAAAAAAATTCGCACATTATTTAGGAAAATTGCAACACATTACATCATCCTTGCAAGGAAGCATTACTCTAAGAGACATCTAATTATATTAACTTGGAAGATGTCTTTTTTGGCATGGCTGCAAATAGCACGCAGTTTAAGAAACACTCGT
The DNA here is from genome assembly GCA_036173005.1 of Crenichthys baileyi. NCBI lineage: Eukaryota > Metazoa > Chordata > Actinopteri > Cyprinodontiformes > Goodeidae > Crenichthys > Crenichthys baileyi. The sequence goes on from JAHHUM010000890.1 coordinate 720,395, forward strand.
TTATCATTACTTTGGAAAAAAGTCATAACCTTTGTCATTACCCGAATCCAACACTGTGAAAGCAGGAACAGATGTGAACCAGGGCAAACAAGAGCATGTGTTTATGAAAAAAGAAATAGTAGGAGAACAAATAATGCAAAATAATTTTTCCCTCCACTAGCTTAATAAAAAAAATGTGCTAAATAGAGATCACAACATCTATTCTCCATTTCTAAAGGTAAAATGGATGAATTATGAAGAACAATCAGGAAGAAGGGCAAACAGATAAAGCAAAGATGTGCAGTAAATGGCCTGGGGTTGGAAATAAAACCTGGGACAGCTGCATCAAGGACTACAGCCTCTATATATCGTGCGCCTGCTCTACCACTGACCCATGTGTTGCCAAAATATATTAAGCTAAAATAAAATAGAAATAATAAAATACCAACTAGGAAGCAATGCTAACCAAATGCTAGTTCAAACAGATGAGTCTTTACCGGTTTCTTAAATAGGTCCATTAAGTCCACAGACATATTTCTCTTAATTTAGCGACAGATAACAGGCCAGGATTAGTCAAATTTAGAGTTCTGATGAATACATATGGTCAAAGACGATCAGTAAAGCACAAAGGTGTGTCACCATGCAGCTATCTAAACCAGAATCCCAAACTAGAAACAGATATGACGAAGGAGAGCTTGGGAGATCTAGTGAAAATGTTAGTAGTTAGATTTTCGACAGGCTGTAGCTGAACCAGAAAAGCATAAGGAACCATCTCCATTATTGGCTATAATATCACTCAGTTCACCAATATTACCTCACCCACAAAAAAAAAAACTGGAACAAACAAAACATTTGGACATATGGTTCAAGTGATAAACTACAATCAGAAGTCAGCCCAAAATGGTTAATGAGTTTAATGTGTTCCAAAAGCAATGGACAAGTTACACAAACCTTAACAAGAGAAAATGGTCTCATTACCAGGTTTATATATGTTTCAAACAATTCTGTAGAATTAAAACTATTAAGATCCCCTCTCATGAAACAGTAATAAAATGATGAATATAGAAAAAGATGGTGTAAGCAAGTCAAAATAAGTGTAAATAAAATAGATAAATAAATAAAATAAATAGAGCTCAAAGCTCTAGGTAACTCTGCTTATGAGTATCCAAAGATAATTTAAAGTTAGTTTGCAAAAAAAAAACACTTTATAATTAATAAGAACCAGGGATGAACCAGCAATGTGTCCACAGTAACAATAAATTATCTACAGAGTTAAAAACTTAACTTAAATCCAGGGTCATTAGGACTGCACATTCTCCTTCATCCCTGCATAAAAAGCAATGGAGGATTTCAGGAAAAGTTGTGAGTTTGATTACGGCTTCCTCCTGGCACATGTCGACGAGGCGCTGGGCAAGGCACTTAACCCCCAGTTGCCTGGCAATCTTCAAATCGGTGGAGCTTGTGTTTGTGAGTGCGACTGAATGAATGTGTATCTAGCTAAAGTGCACTGAGTGGTCGGTCTGACTAGAAAAGTTCTATATAAATCAACTCAATCAATTAGCAATTTGGAAAAAGCTAATTGGAGCAGCAGGTTGAGCAAAAGGGTGAGACTGTAATACTGATGATGATGTTCTTAGCAAGCAAGAGGTTATAGTTTATCCACATCTCTTTAAACCAGTATTTCCTTCAACGTTAGGGACTAATGCACCAGGATTATCTTACGAAAAAAGTACTTTAATAGAATAGCCCTGCCTCAGTGGCTCAGTTACAGTCCAGTGGTAAAAACATGCAAGGGGGATATTAAAAAAAAGCCACTGGGGCTGGCACTTATGAAACAGGCCATCAGTCTATGATAATTGTCACCAATACTGTCACGCATTTGTCTACCCTGTCCCAAGCATTCATATGTGAAATAAATTTAACTGTCACATCAATCAGAGGCTGCAATTAATCGTGCAATTAAGATTCTCATTGCTCCGCAGATATAGCTACTAATGGATCAGAGACAAGTGTGATATGATCATAAAGAGGGGATTTTAATGTAGTGTTTAATTGCTCTTATATGGTCGTCAGTGTTCCAGCTGAGGCTACATAAGCTCATTTGTTCTCCAGGTCCATTGGAAATGAAATCTGCTGTTCATGTAGGGGCACCGAACGTTGTAAGGGCAGTTACGGCCAATGTTATTACACTACTCAAGCATATGTAACTAATCAGCACCATATTGCGCATGAAATTTTACATGGAGCATATTAGGATTTGTTAGTGTTTAAAATATGCTCAGGATATGGCTGAATCTAAACATATGTGTGGGTATGAAAGTAAGATAAGAGCTGGGGTCACAGAGGTCCTGCTGACACAGCAGCAATACCTGCTAATCTAAGGCAAATTCACAAACCATACTGGAGGAAGGAATTCTGAATCAATTACATTTGTTTATAAGAAGAAATGCTGAAGAATTGCACTAGATTGTCCAAACTTGTGATTTTCATTTCTGATGACTAGTACGTACACAAATTCTGCTTTTGTTTGGCTGAGTCTGTTTTTAGTGGCACACAGGAAAGTGGTGAATCAGTGTGGAGGCCTTTTACTAGTAAATATGTGAAGAAGGCATAAGTGCTTTGTTATTTTTGACATCTGCTTTAGCTTGTTGTGGAGTAAAACCCAACTTCTGACTTTATTACAAAGCTGGAAAATTTACCTCCACAAGGAGGACCTAAGAGCAAACAATGTTTGTAGCATTGTATTATGCATAACTATAGCAGCAAAAGTTTTTTCCAACACAGAGCAGCTGATTAAAATCTCAAAAGCTCAAATAATACCTTAACCACAGTCCAAAATCACAGTTGAATTGAAAAAGTACGTAATAAACCCTGAATCACCAGTGACCTGAAGGTACAGCTAAACAAGACAAAAACAGCAAAAACAGAGGGGCATGATTGGAGTATACAGAAGCAACTTAAAATCCAGGTAAGACACAGCAAGGTGTACATGGAGAAGCTAAAGAACAAGCTCCGGCAGAACAATTTCAGAGATGTGTGGTAAAGCATGAAGATCAGGCTACAAGCAGAAGGACGAATGGACAAATGGATGTCTGGACAGAGCCAATGAACTAAACACATTCTTCAATAGGTTCAGTTTAGAAACAAGCTAGCACCCTCCTCTCCTGCTCACAGCCAAACAGACATCCCACCCTTGTTTGACCCACAGCTTTTCCTGTCCACCTTGGCCAGGGACAATTCTGCTTATACATGTTTGCCTTCAACCAAATCAGAAGATGCTGATGCTCGCTTTGTCTCCTATCTTCCCCTGTGTGTCTCTAGGAGTCAAGTAAAGATTTAGCTGCAGGCTCAACTGGAATAAGGCTGCAGGTCCAGATGTTGTCAGCCCTAGAGTCCTGAAGGCCTGTGCTGAGCAGTTCTGTGGGATTCTGCAGCACCTCTTCAACCTTAGCCTGACCCAGGAGAAGGTTCCAGTGTTGTGGCCTCCTGTTTTGTTCCGGTACCAAAGAAAACTCATCCATCAGTCCTCAATGACTATAAACTTGTTGCCCTAACATCCCGCATCATGAAGGTCCTACAGAGACTCCTGTTGGCCCACCTGAGTAAGTAAACAGTAAACTATCAGGACCCCCTTCAGTTTGCTAATCTCTGTGGAGCTGGAGTTGAAGACGCCACCATACACCTGCTTCAAGAAGCCCACAATCATCTGGAAAAAGTAGGCAGCATCTTTGATTTCTCTGTTGCATTTAACACAATTTAGCCTGAACTGCTTTTTCAAAAACTCCAAAAGACTTAGGTGGAGGTTTCACAAATTGCCTAGATAAAAAAGACTACCTGACAAACAGACTGCAGTTTGTGAAACTGAAAGGTTGTGTGTCTAACCAGGTAGTCAGCAGCACAGGGCACCACAGGGGACTGTACTCTTACCACTCCTTTTCACTCTGTACACCTCAGACTTCCAGTACAAGACAGACTGCAGAAATACTCAGATAATTCTGCAGTATCAGAATCAGAATCCGGTTCGATGCCAAGTTTGTACAGACAAACAAGAAATTTGACTCAGGTACACTTTGCTCTCAATAAAAAAGAATATCTTTTTAAATGTACATATATACACAATTTACTTTACAATGGAATATAATGTGACATGAGTCCAAGTATGCATGCTGTTGTTCTGGAACTCTGACTGTCAAGTGTTCATCAGAGAAGCAGCCTGGGGGAAGAAAGTGTCTCTGTGGCGCTGACCTGAAGGTAAACGCCTAAACAGTTTGTGTGCAGGGTGTGAGGGGTCTGGAGAGATTTTAGCTGCCCTTTTCCTGGCCCTAGACCTGTACAAGTCCTGGATGGAGGGAAGGTCAGCCCTAGTAGTAGTGGGGTGGATCAGAGATGAACAATAAGTTAAGTACATGGAGCTTGTGGATCGCTTTGTGGCATGGTGTGGAAACAATCTTCTTATCTTCAACATGAATAAAACACAGGGGACGAATGTAGATTTTTGGAGAAACAGAAACAGGTCAAAAACTATTTCCATTATAGGAGAAGAAGCAGAGGTGGTGGAGGAGTATAAATACCTCGATGTCCATCGGAAACACGGAGTGGACCGGAGATCTAACAGTTAAGCTGCCTACAAGAAGGGACAGAGCAGAATGTACTTCCTGAGGAAGCATAGGTCCTTCAGTTTTTGCAGCAAGATGCTGCATATCTTCTATAAGTCTATTGTGGAGAGTGCAATCTATTCTGCCATCATCTGTTGGGGTAGCAGCATCAGATCCAGGGACTTAAAAAAGCTGAACAAGCTAATAAAGAAAGCTGGCTCTGTTCTCGGGACTTCTCTAGAAGATCTTTAGATGATTGTAGACAGAATGATTCTTCATAAAATGAAGAACATTACTGATATCCTCATTACTGATGTCATTCAACAGCAGAGTGTCTTCAGTCAGAGGAATATTTCAGAATTACTGTAATACAGACCGTTACAGGAGATCCTTCCAGCTCCAAACAATTATCATTTACAACAACTCTTTGAAGAAACCTGCATAGTATGAGTTACAACATTCAATTTCCAATTGTGAATAATAAAGTATTTTTTAATTTATTTGAACTGAGTAAAAAAAAAGGTAACTGAACCTAAATGAATTCAAATCTTTTAAAGAGTTTAAGTATTATATAAAAGTTTGGTAATGAATGCCAATCTATTTCAAATCAGGACAATATTTAAACTTTTCACTTGTCACGTATGTATATTTGTCGTCATATAAGCTACATAAGAGCTTTGTCTGACTGAATAAACCTTAAAACCTGTAGAATCCTGTAGTTTTATATGACCTGGAGTTTATCTGTTTTCTGCCTCAAACTGCCTGAAAAAACCCCAAATAGTAAACCTACAAGTGCTGTCACGCTCTTTCTTATGTTGCCATGTATTTTGGAATCTCACAAAATACATGTTACATGGGTCCTAATGTAAGAAAAACCAGCCACATTTTGTAAAACATAACTTCCTGTCATCTCTTTGATGTATGTGTGTCACCTTCAGAGTGCTTGCATTTTGTTTGAACTGTTTATCTTGGGGAAAGTCTAGTGCTGTATGAGTATCCCTAGGTTGTCAAATAATTATTAACTGAATTATTAATAATGTAGGACAGTCCTCTTTGCCATTGGGGCCACTGAGCATATTTATCATACAGAGCTAAATAAATCATCATCATCAGTGAAGACAGAGCATATGCATTGTGTAGCATGAAAATAGAACCACTATTATTGGGTCATTTCTGCAACATTTGTGGAGAATATGCATTGATTTTGTAGCAATGCTCTTATGTACAGTGCATATATGGTGTTGCAGAGCTGTTATGCTCACACCACATAATTTTTCAGCATGACCCAAAAAGGCGATGCTGCAGTGTTACGTATTTACAGCTGCATATCCTTCTAGACATTTGTCATTAAATGCAAGGCAAATATTTAATGGTGTGATAGGCGTATAAGTTAATACAGTCATTTGGATTCTATCTAACCTTAATTTGGATGGATCAGATTTAGGAGAGACGAACTTGATGAGATCAACATGGAGTAACGGTTAAAGCTTGGTTATAACATCTTATAGGATGTAGTTTAACTATGTGAGAATATCTGTTGATATCATTGGATGGCAGAGGGAAAAGTGAAAACAACACAGGGCAATGCCCTATTCTGCTCGATTACCATTTAACCTTTTCTCTCTGAAAATACATGTTTAGTGAAAGCTGTTGAGAGCTGCTACTATCACTTCCGAAAGCATGTCAAAATATGTTAATTAAGGATGCAACGTAAACATGCTGGGAGAATAAATTTAAGAATGCTGTGAACATGTAATGGAACATCCAAACAAAAGGAGACGTGTGGGATTTATGACACCAACATCAAACATCAGTGGGAAAATGTCAACCACACAAAAGGCCTGTTTTTATATTATCCTCAATGCAGTCTTTGCATGTGTGTGTGTGTGTATCACTCATACTGCAATTCAAAACATCATCAGCCTGTCAGTGAGACAATTGGATGAATGACAGCCACTAAATGTTCATCTAAGGGCATACATTTATGTGGATCTGAGCAGTTGCTGTGTAGAATATACACATGCAAGCACACATTCATCTATCCACAATTTCTGGGACAGAAGGTAATTACCAGCTATGCTTTACTATCATGCTTTATTTGCAAAAACTGTCACAGTGACAACATTAACCTCCTCATTTGATTCTGTTTACAAAAAACATGCAGGAGAATATTGAATTTGGTTATATTGGTGCATGAATTGGTACTGTGGTTTTAAGTAAAAAAAAAAATACATTCATACTAACTGTCATGCTGGTCAAAAAAAATAAAAAAGATTTTTCTACTTGCAACATTTCTGAGGTGAACAAAATCCAACCGATAAATACTACTATATTACTCATGATTTGACATGCCAAGGTTAAAAAAAATAAAGTGATGCATTTTACCCACACCTGCAGCATTTGTCAGCCACTGTCAAGATTCACTGCATGAATTAATTTGTGTTATCTGTCCAGTTAAAATTAAGGTAATATGTGATTTGGTTAAAAGGCATTAGAGAAGGCAACTGAAAAGAAGCAATTAAGAACCACTAAAAGATAGAGAATTTAACATTAGCAGCACATTTAATCAGTTTCATAAAAATGAGGCCTTATGGCTCTTTCTTCATAAAGCAGAAAATAATTGTATGAAAGTTTGAAATGTAAACACTGAGGTGCATTTCTTTAGTAAAATTTGCCTCTAGTGTTCAGCAATGTACGGTTTTAACAGCTCCTTTGGCAGGGTTAAGCGCCTTGGTGCCAGGCTGAGTTTTATGGGAAGAAGTGAGGTTGGCATAAAGGGCTTCCTGGTCTGCTGAGGTGCTGTGAAGCCCACACCTGCTGTCAGAGCCACTGAGAGCAGGCTAGACGAGGGCAGTAGCCCTGCCATCTGTTTTGCGACAGCCAAAGTCACCCTGTATGTAGGCGCCGTGTCTGAGCACAAGTCTGTGTGTTTTTCTGCATCTCTCTGTCTGTGGATGTATGTAAATATAATCAAACCTGTAGTTTTTTGTGCAAAATCATGTTGATTTATTTATCAAATTTAAGAGGAAAAAAAAGTAAAAAGTGTAAGGAAAGTAAAAAGACTGCTAATTTTCACATAATGTATGATTGGATCATTTGGATGAGTATTAATTGTATAAATGTAAGTGCATGTTAAATATAAAATTGAACTGTCTCTGTTACCTAAAGTCTGTCTGCCACCCCCAGCATCTGGACTCTATGGGATACTGTATTTATTCTCAGTAAAAATATAGTATATCCTCTTTTAATATTATTATTTCACATAGCAGAATATAAAAAAAAAAGTTTCTAAACTTTTTCTTACACATTAGACCTACCTTAGGTGTACAAAACAAAACAGATTCCACCTTGTCATTCTTTTAAAAAAGGGATTAGAGATCCATCCACCCATCCATCCATCCATCCATCCATCCATCCATCCATCTTATTCTTGCAGGGTCACATTGCACAGATGTAGAGACAGAGATCTGTGGTCACTTGATTTATTGTGTGTATTTGTAGACACTGAGAGTATGTTCTCCTTATCATGTTTGGGTCACTATTGATCAGGAATTTCTTGCGTCTCATCTAACCACCAAAAAGTACATATTTCATATGTCTGCATTTTGAACTGAAATAATCTGTTTTTAAAAATCAGTATACATTTTAGCAGCTGAAATGAGGACTGTTGTAAGGTGCTAAAATGGAGTGAAACTAGGCATTGAAAATACTTCTATAAATCACTGAGAGAAAATCTATGAATAATAAAAAAAACAGCAAATGCAATTTCAAGGCAGCCTGCACTTCCCTAGTTATTTTAGCAAAGTGAAAAAATGGCTATTTCGCTGGATTACACTAAATGAATTACACTAAGATTTCAACCACAAAATGTAAAAAATATCATACATCAGGGAGAGTTAAAGCTATATAAGTGCAGACACAATATGGAATCCATATTTGAGCCATGCAGTGTTAGACATAAAGGCAAATATCTTAAGCATGTTTCAGTGCTGTTTACCAGTTTACTGTAAAGAACTGATTGAATCAGCACACCTAGGTTTTACAATACTTCTAATGAAAACCTGGAAAATATAGATAGAGGGTCTACTTTCTTTTGACCATAACTGTATACACTAGAGCTGCACAACACATGAAATCACAATCGTCATCACAATATTAATGCTTTTAACATCACAATCACAAAGTTAGTTTGGATGGAATTTGGTTGAATATCATAATTCAAAGGTCATGCATTCACATTCTGCATGCCACTAATATATTTGGCTAGTTGGATGGTGTCTAAATGCCCTTGATGTAAACTACATGTATAATTTGAATGACTGAGACCCTAAACCTTACAGAAAATACTAGGGATACTGCAATTATGCAAAATAAAGAAGTGATTCATTAAAATGCCTAATTGTAACTGATATCATAATTGCCATACTTAACAGTAAAATAAGATATATAAACCGTGGAGGACTTGATAAAGTTTTTGCAATAAGCTGTGAAAACCTTAGGAAAAAGGGCTGAGAGTCCAGCACAGTACTGACCACTTCTCGTGGCAGCAGGGGGTCCATTTGACGAAACACCAGTAGGTTCACTGTCCCATCCATGGGTGCAGCTCGAAGCAGGGCCACCACTTCCTCCTGGCTCTTTCCATTCAGGTCCACTCCACTAACCTGCAGAATAAATGTCAGTCACACACAAACTAGTAACTAGTAATTAAACTCTTAAACAGCATACATTCTTTCTAAAAATAAGTCCCTAAAGTCCCTACTTTACCTCCAACAACCGGTCTCCAGCTTTCATTCGTCCATCTTGGATGGCAGCCCCTCGAGGAAGGATGTTTTTAATGTAAATAGGAGCACTTCCACCAATAGGTATGTCCCTGGAGGTGATGCTGAATCCAAGGCCCTCTGGACCTGGTCAGATGGAAAAAAACAAAACACAAAACAAAATAAAAACATGAAAAAAAATAAGTGGAAAGAAAACCATGCTGGATATCTAGACTGATGTGGAACGGGTAACGTGTTAGAAACTGAAAAACTAATGCGGCAGGCTAGTTCAATTGGCTGAACTGTCATTGCAGCAACTCCAAATGGTACTTTGTATGGCTCCCATGTGCCTGTACGCATGCCTGACAATGTCAGGGCATGCATACAAACTTATGCGATGCTGGATCGTGTCCTGGGGTATCTCCTCCCAGGTCCTGACCAAGGCTTCCCTGAGCACTGGATGGACCTAAACATGATGTCCCAGAGATGTTGGAATTGATTTAGGTCAGGGGTGCATGGAGGCCAGTCAATGGAATCAATTCCTTCATCACCATGAATGGCCTCCATACTCTTGCCACATGAGGCCAGGCATTATCATGCACCAGGACAAAACCAGGACCCACTGCACCAGGCAAGGGTCTAACAATGGGTCAAGAATTTCATCCCAATACCTAATGTCAGTCAGGGTGCCATCATTTATCCTGTACAGGTCTGAGCTTCCCTTCATGGATATGCCCCCCCAGTCCAACACTGACCCATCACCAAACCGATCATGCTAATCATTGATAAACGCAGCATAACATTGACCACAACTTCTCCAGACCCTTTTGATGTCTGTCACATAAGCTCAAGGAGAACCTGCTCTCATCTGTGAAAAGAACAGTGCAACAGTGTCAAACCTGTCAATACTGGTGTTCCCTGTCAAATGCCAGTTGAGCTCCACAGTGCCAGGCAGTGAGCACAGGGCCTACTGGAGGACGTCGGGCCCTCAAGCCATCCTCTTGAAGTCTGTTTCTAATGGTTTGGTCAGAGACATTCACGCCACTGGCCCACTGGAGGTCACTTGTAGGGCTCGGACAGTACAATACCTAACTAACCGTATCAATCACTCAATCAATCAGAGTTCAACTGACCTGATATTATACTATAATTAAAGAGTAAAAAAAAAAGTAGGTGTTCAGGACAGTTGAGCATAAGCTTAGCCTTACTCGATTAGACTATGTGTGATGGAGCTGGGCTTACTGTATCCCAATCACCTTGCATGCCGCATTATTAAGCAGCATGAGTCTATTTTTAATAGACAAGGCAAGGAAACCAAACCAAGTCACACAACAATAAGAGAGAACAGACTCAATAAAACACTAATAAAATAGCATTGTTAATAAATTACATACTTCAAACGAACCTGCCTGTATAATCAGATCGAACTGATGTTTTTTGTAAAGTGCCTTGAAACGACGTGTTGTAAATTAGCACTATATAATTAAGTTCAATTGAGTTGAATTAATCACTTTTAATTCAAGATATATTAGTAGTGGCAGTTCCTTCTTCAAATAGGCCCAAATTTGTTTGGATCACTTTTTTCCCTTAGTAAAAAAAACTTTATCTCAGTCTGATATAAGATTTGTTTGACGATCTAAACATAATTTTGTTTTTTACAGCAGTGTATCATCTGTGAAAAGCCCTTATCTTTAGGCTTACACGCTGACCTTCAACATTTATTGAATGTATATACATTTTTAGTTTGAAAAGGGCAGATAAACACAAACAGATAAATAAGGGTCGGACCTCTTCTAACCATCTACAATCACATTTTTGTCAAATAATAGTTCCAAAAGTGAACCTACTCTAAAAATGTCTTTGACAGAATATTTAAAAATGGACAATAAATTAGTGAATGTGATCAGGGAGATAGTTACAAGACCAACCTAGGTGTGTATTTCTGGACATCTAGTTGGAAAGTTACATTACGTGGTTTCAGCTGAGGCTTTTCAAATGGTAACAGCAGTGATTAGTATTCATGTCAAACTAGCTGCTCATTTCACAGAGCTGTCAGCACCTCTGATAGTTCATCATGACCTACTTTCCCCCATGTGTCTCTCTGCCAGTCTGTCGATCCGTCTGTCAGCTTTCTAACAGTGATGAGGTGATGAACAAGGAACACTAAGAGGAACATTCGAGGATGGTAACTTTCTCCTGACTCCTTCACATAAATAAACTTGTAGAAGGGTAAAGAGATTGCTTATGCAGTTAGAAAGTTGAGCTGTTGAGGATAATGATGCTATCTGATCTTTCCATCGGTGCCCCATAATAACTGAGAAGACTGAAATAGCTGTCATCATTTATGCTGAACATTAAACATGCAGTTTGCCTTCATGACTGCTGAACTTTTAATGCAGGGTCACATAGTTACTGTGGAAGTTTGTCTCATTAGGAACATTTTAAGCATTTGAGTCCTTAAAAGTAAATGAAATAAGTGCAGCTATTAGTTTTCAAACAAACAAAAACAAAATTTTAAATATTTCACTACATTCCGAGTGTGATAGTGTATGCCTGTCCAACAGTTTATGACTGTTATTGGCCACCTTGGTGTGGTGTTGTTTGTGTGGGTGCTCAGGCCTTGTTCTGGAGTGGTGTCCTCCAGTTAGGTGGTCTATAGCTCCCAGGGATTGGTCAGGCCAGCCTAAGGCCATTGGGACTTCGCTGGGCTCAAGTGGGCATCCCTCCCTCTTCAATGCCCTAAATCTCACCCTGTTCCTCTTTCGCCTACTGGCTGCTACTCCTGTGCTTCACTGATGATCTACCTCTGTGCAGGGCTTATGGCTGCCCTGGGGTGCTGCCTTGTCACTTCATAGGAGGGTTACAGTATGCCCTGCTTATCAAATGTTGTAATTTACTTCTTATAAATATCAGCATTTGAGCTGTCAGCCAGGTAACATGTATAACATGGTGAGGAGGGTAATGCACAGAAATATGTTTAAGGCAGAGTTCATCATGTACTGCAGAGAGCTGCAACAGGGTCCAATCCAGCTTGGATCATAGCTTGTGAGTTGAAGTAATTTGTTTAGCCTTTTCTGTTTGATGAAAATCCAATGGTGTCTGTCAGTTATGCTGCTGTGTCTAATATGTTCGCTTTGAAACGGATGCAAACCGTCTATATGTGTATTTACACCTTGCATCCTTGCACCTTGCATGTGGTGTTTTAGCTCTCACGCTGTCTCAAGCTAGCTGCATTCCACAAGTGAGCGACCCAGTGTTAACATGTGTGCAGATATTTTGCACCCTTGGCAAGCAAAGCCAGGTATGTCATGTTAATTATACTTGTGAGGAACTTTGCATGTTATTCTATATAAAAGTGTTTGGTTTTATGACTTTGAATGTGGTACACATTATCTGGTTTATTTGCCTTTATTTTGCACTTTTTGACAATGTAAAGCTACAGAATGTATTATAATATTAACGTTCTGAAGGCAGGACTGTGATGCCGTTTTCGAGCTCGCCACTAGGGGCGTGACTGGTTTGTGAGTAATGTTAGGAACAGATGTAAACAACTGGGGCCTCATGTACAAAGCGATCTTACGCACAAAAATCTTGAAGCACAATGTTTTACGCACTTGGCACGTACTACAAAGAACGTTGCATGAAAGAGTGCGTAAATCCACGCAAACCTCAGACCTGCCGTGAAAATGTGCGGAAGCCACGCACACTTTTTCAACTTTTTTCGACAATAATAAACTAGAAAAACTAAAACTCACCTAGATACACTGAAATTTGACTCCGTTCAGCTTTATTTAATTCATGGAGCATCAAACCAGATGTTTTTTCATGAGTTTGAGCTTTTATGGTTTAAACCAGAGCGATAAAACTGAATCACATTTAGCCTCATACAATAACACAACACACATGTTGGGAAAGATTTAAAGTACTTCACATATTGTGTGTGGTGACAGTCTTCCTAATAGAAATATAGGAGGCATATTCACGTATTATGATGATCAGCATTGAGCTATGAATGAGCTTAGTGCAGCAGCTACACAGCGTCGATTGCGTTAGATTCACACATTGTAGAACTAAACAGTTTTGAGCCGACAAACGTTTTATTTTCAGCCAGGTTTGAGTCGCTGATGTCATTCAAGAAGTTGTAGGTTTGCTGTAACTGACTACAAACATCCCTCATGGTGTGTAGACACCAGTGTTGCCAGATGAGAACTTGGGGATTATCGTACTAGAGACATAAAATTATCGTATTTTGAGGGAAATTATCGTACTCGTACTCATCTAACAGGCACTCGCAGCTTTGTGGCGTCAGTACAGAATGGATTTTATCAACAGCTGCAGCCCCACAGTGCCGGGCTCTGCTTCTTCTTATTTTCTTTTTTTCTTTTCCTCAATCATGGGCGGGCGCAGTGGACTATTCAGCCAATCATGGCCGTTGTTCTGAGGCAAACACATACACGTCACTCGTAGGTCACATTTAGAAAAGCACGATTGGCTGGAATTTCCAGCAACTGTTTCCGAATCCGGACACAGATGCCTTCAGGGTTCACAAAAAAACTCCGAAAGACTTTGGCGATAGGCTGATGACAACTGATTACAACCACACATTCACGGAATGTTCAAATTATCGTACATTTGGCCTTTTTTTAGGAATATTGATCGTACATCGTACAGAGAGCAAAATTATCGTACAAATACGATAATTATCGTACACCTGGCAAAACTGGTAGACACAGTCTCTCTTCTTTTTCTGCCGAAAGGAACTGGTTCTTTGACTGTCACAGCACCGTTGCCATGGTTATTTGGACACGGGATGGGTGACTTCTGGCTATTTATACCACTTATCATATGTAAACTTTTAGTATGAAAGCTGTGCACTCTTTTGTACATAAGGCCCCTGATGTTTAAGTAAGCAGTAAGAACCATCAGATGCCGAAGTTTATGTAGTATCTTTGAGAGTGTGCGTCCATGAGACTTGTGTATACTGTTCTATAAGGATAATTTGTTAATTAGGTTTATTGTTCTGGACATTTTTTTTCTGTTGTCTTTTTTTACTTAATAGGAGATAAGGCTAATTTTGCTGAGTTTTTAGGGAATTTTTTAATTATATTTAGTTGGTGATTTTTTATTATATTTAGTTGCGTTTTTCTTACTAAATCTCCACATCATAAGTGACTGAAACACAGGACTAGAGTAAAACAATATATTTAATTTGTTACCAAATATAGTTTAGGCTGCAAATAAAGGCTCATAGGCCTATGAGCTCGGCTTAAAAGACATCATGTAGCTATAATATTCTATGTAATCTACTTATAAGATAAGTTGTGATTACACTGAACTATAATGTGTTGTATTTTTGTATTGTGTTTTATAGAAACGCAGAAACCCGTACCCATGTACTTGATGTACAGCTTTTTAAAGAAACCGGTAAAGCCTCACCTTGTCTGATCACTGACTTGGGGGTCATACAGGCATTTAACCAGTGCACGCTCTATGATCACCACCATAGTAAACCGGACATTAATCTTAGAAATCACCATTACAGTTAATGCACTGAGTTATGTTTAGAACCTTGTTTATCAAACACTGTATGACCATCCATTTATTTTTATTTAATAGTTTTTCGTGGTGCTTGAAAGTATTCTGGAGATGTGAGGATTATCCTAGATGCTCTGAAACGGAGAAATAAATGTCTTCACCCACCAGAGACTCTCTTCTGTGATTTATTTTTTTATGTCAAGGGCTTCTACTTGTAGGCTTTAAATGCTTTTTTCTAGTCAGTCTATTATATTATAATAGTACAACATCACAGAATTTTTCAGACTCAGTTATTGGTTTTGATTTTGGTGTGCCACCCCAAGATTTCTAATGGCCCCATTTGGCACTGCATGTAAAAAAATTCTGGGGGTGTCACTGCAACAGTAAGATGGCTGAAACCTGGACCAAATTAGGTGCTCAACAGGGCAATTGTCCAAATACACAGTAATACTGGTTTCGAAATGGATAAAGCAGGGTAATATTAAGCTTTTGGAATGGCCCTAACTTCAACTCTGTTGAAAATGATCTTACTGTGCTTACAAGCCAAGTCGCTGTCCATAAACGAACCGATTTAAATAAACTCTACCAGGGTCAGTGATCAAATAGCTTAAAATAATAAAAACAAACTAAAAAAATATGTGGTTTCTCTGCAACATAAGAAAAAAGTAATGCATCAAGATATTTGCGGGGGTGTATGTTGAATTATCATTCCTTTGTGGAAAAAGAAGATTTTAAATAAACTTTTAAAAAGCCAAAATTAATGACATCCATTCCCATGATGAGTGTGTGTAGACGTCTTTCCTCCTTCCAAACTTGCACAGAAGATCCTTTGTTGTGCTTTTTACTCTGATACTCCTTCCATACATGTTCCTACTCCCTCCCAGCCAGACACATTAAACTTAATGAACAGAATCAAACTCCTGTCTCCATCAGTAGATACTGTCATTAATGGTTCAATCAGGCAATTAGGAGAATACATCTCTAATAGGCCTTTTATCAATTAACCACTGACGTCTTTATTTTGGGTAATAGAAGACCAGGATAAAAGTAATTGTATCCCTTTCTAGATTAGTTAGAATTCTGGCTCCCATAAGCCAATTAAACAGCAAACATGAGGAGAGGCTGGGGGACATGACAACGACTTAATGGGGTGCATATGTTGTTTTCAACAGAAGTATTTGATTAGGGCACTCTTGTTAATGTGCCATTCAAGATCTGCTCCTGCCACTTGGAACTCTGAGCCACTTAGGCTGAGTCACAACAATTACATCCAGTCAACAACAATTCGCCACCGCCGATCTGAAAGTGGATTAGTAGGGAGAAAGTCTGATGGCAATTAAATGAAAATGTCAAAATGGATTTCTGGGCTGCAATTGCAAGCTCCCTGAATCCACTGAATTTCCATGTTTATAATTTATTTCTGACACAATAACATTCAACCAATAATTTGTCTTTAGTTCGACTCCCCATGGCTGTGAGTTTACCATGGAGACAGTTGCATTTTATCTAATTTTTAAGTAGAGCGTTTAGATTAAATCATGAGCATGACTACATTTAGTTATCAACAGTTATTTTTAGGGCTTTGAATCTATATGGTTGCTGAAAATAAACCATACTGTTGCCATCAGACCCCTGCAGTTTCACAAACATTTCCTTCACTTAAAATGCCTAAAATAAGAACTTACTTTGTCCAAAAATGGCAGAGAAACTTTACTACATTAGAATAAATACAGCATTACTTGCACTGTAGACTCAGACTGCCCATAGTCTGAGCTGGCAAATACTCAGAAATCCTTGCCTAAACATATTAGAGCAGCTTGTGACTTTATTTCCCCTGAGTTTGTTGCATTTATCTGGTACTGTTGTCCCCGCTGCTGTACAACTCCCAGAAGCTAACTGCAGCCACTCTTTTCCAGCTTCCAACCAAACATCTGCTCATTACATCCAACACACAGAGAAGCAAAGAGGAGAAGAGGCGACAAGGGCATGTTGCCATAATACTGGTTCACTTTAACACTAAGTGTCAGTGAATGCAAATAAACAAAGAGGATTGATGAAGCTCATTTCTGAGGGTGTTTGCAGAGAAGAAATAAAACATTTTCAGTGTCTGAGGTCTGTCAAAGTTTGAATACTGTATAAACTTCATATTTCAATTTACCAGACAGATAACTGTAAGCTACTGCCCAGCTTAGATGAACAAACACTGATCCACTTTAAATGGTTCAAAAAAAGGTAGCTTTGGGAATCATTCTGTTTAGTTCAGTATGGATGCCCATGTGTCACTTCAATCTGATAGGAAAGAAGAATAGAGATGTCTTTATTTACTCTAATGACAAACATGTTTTTGGTTTTCTAGTCAGTTACTTCAGATCAATAAATAAAAAGAAAAACTTTCCATGCTGGAAAATCTGACAGTTTTGTTGCTGGTGTAAAATAGGACTACCCCAGCCTGATGCTGGAATGTCTTTGAATCATTGAGTTAGATACTGTACTTCAACAGCCATCCCAAACACTGACAGTAGGTCCCTCTGGTACTGTTTTAACAGAGGGACAAAAGTAATCTAATCCCAAATCAGTTTGGGTCCCAATGAAAGTTCACTATCAGAGTAGCTGACTGCACTCATGATCCTATCTCTAATTATTTGATGTGACTTTTGTTCTCTTCACTGTGGACAACTGTAGTTCCAAATGTCACTGCCTCATCCTTTTACAGGATAAATAAAAAATGTGAAAAAAGTCATGAATGTTAGACTTTAAGCACACAGCTCATTTGGTTTTTGGTGCGTCACAAAAACAATGGAACCCAAAAGGAAGATAGATGGACATTTCAAGTACTTCTAACTTCTGTAGAGCTACTCAGGTGCCTTTTTTTTTAGATTTTTTTATTTATTTTACTTCTGGTATGTAGTCTGCAAGTTTGTGACGTAAAAACTGCTGGCATTGGACTTGGACTTACTATTGACTTAGTTTCAAAAAAGCCTTAATCTTGAATCAGTTACCACTAAAAATTAAAAAAATACACGTTCTCTTTTCCAGTCATTCAGTCAGATCTTTGTTATTACCTTTCTTCAACTGGATGTTGAAGCTGCTTCCTTTTTTCTTTAGGTAGGAGCTGTTGGACGGAGTTGTGCTTATTCTACGCTGCAAGGAGGGGGAAGGTGCTGAGGGGGTCCTGGAGATTAAGATGTGAGGTGAGGCATGGGGTAAAGTAGCATTGCCCCGATCTGGTTCTGGGGTGCTTCCTCCTAGAGGACCTTGGTGACTGCAGAAAGAACACAGAGCTTAATGTTTTTCACCAATAGAAATAAGCAATTTGTAGAGGAATATTAGGCAAAGGAAAGGACTGAACATTCCTGTTGTAAACTGAGTGAACACTCCTGTTGTTCAGTCAGTGAACAACAGGAGAACTTCTGGGAACAGACTGAGTAAATATATGTGACTAGGCAAATGTTCACATTTCTCTTAAATCTTTTTGTTTTATTTGTTTATTTTTCTTTTTGGTTAAATATTTTTTATTATGAATGTTTAAATTTAAATATTACATCATGCAGTCAGTTTCAAGGGTTTTTATCTGATAATCCTCAATAAATAAAACAATTACAAGCACAGTTCAGAATATGTGGTACACATAACATGCTTCACTTATTTATTATTACAATCAATGTCAACACTATTAGCCAGTAAATGTAGACATAGAGGAAATACATTTTCATGTGCAGCTTTTTGTGAACAGGTCAACAAAACACCATTAGAATTAACAGGGTTGTAAAGGGATAGCTCAGATATTTTTAAGTGAGGTTCTGTTAAAAGGTTAATAGCAGTAAAAATCTTATCTACAGTAGATAAATCTCTGGGAATAACTTCTTGCATTTAGTAAAAATCCACATAAGGTGGTTGCGGTATCTGAAGCTGAGGGCAGTCCAAGAGGGGCCAGGACTGAAGCGGACTTCTCCCACTAAAACAACTCAGATTGAAAAATTGTCATTGCAATTTATTAAAATACATTGTTACAGACCTTTGGGCAATTGCTTTGTTTAAACGGGATACTATTTATACAGTAGCCGACGATTATTTACTTGGGAAATGGAGGTGGGAGACAATGTGCTGTCATTGATTCTCCTGAATGAAGCACATACTGAGAACCTAATATGTGAAGTGTTTCTGATCAGAGTTAGTATCTAAAAGTAAAGCAAGGCAGTTTAAAAACAGTGTTAACTCAACCTGCTATAATATTTTTGCATTTTACACCACGTTATTTTTATATCAGACAGTTCCTTTGACCACAAACACTGTACAATCTGATCTGGATTCACACTAAATGAAGACGCCTCAGGTTGAAAACATGATATTGTTTTTTAACGTAAAGTGTTTGAACTTTGATGGATTCAGTATTAAGGTATTATTGTATAGTTAATTACTGTTGCAAAAAAATCTGTGATAATTTTTCACAATCATCTATACTAAGAGAGTGTAGAGGAACATATTTTATTCCAAACCCTAAATAAGTTAATCACACAACTCTCCATAGGGAGGAAGCTTTCTGCAAACTGCAGGATTAGAAATGTGTACTGAATTAGGGTGGGGCTAATGGTGCAGTGAAAACAGTGACACTCACTTCTGGTTGATGGCTTGTTTTCCAGATCTGGATGGCATACTTGCATCCAGACTTGACCTGTTCCCTGGATGCTGAGGGTCTTGGCTAAAGCGGACCCTGTTTGACTGGGGTGGGCTGAGCTCGTTCTGAGCTGAAAGTATATCATACTGCCTCTTCATGGATGCAGGAACAACATGGAAAAGGATGACCTGGGAACGCATCGCCTGTCTGAAAATGTTCTGAGCTCTGGAACAAGAGAAGGAGTAGGAAGGTCATATATGAAGAAATACATTACATTTAACATTATAACAGATACTATTGGGCTTTGTTTATATAGAGATGTACAACAGGAAAGCTGTATTGTGTTGTATGTTGAAGGATGATATGGAGAGTTGAGGGTGGTACAGCTAATCACAGGGGAACATGGCAGAGGAAGACAGATGTCACATTATCTGTAAAACCAGCATCAGCACATGCTGGGTGAACAGATGAATGACCACTTAGTATTCTGTCATTTCAAAGTTTATTCGAATGACGCTTCCACTTTATAATGTCTGTTTGTGTGAGTCTTTGTGTGGTTTGCGTTAAAGGGAAACACACTGCTTCAAAAAACATAGCAGAGAAAAAGAATCATGCCCAGGGGAGGCTTTCCAGAAAACAAACTAAGCAGGCAAGTAGACATCATTCTATACAAATGAAATATCAACAAAAACACACAGACACACACAGTGTCCCTAGTGAGATAAATCAGTCAAATGAGTTCAGACAAAAGCTCAGTTTTCCAGACAGAGGTAACTGATGAGTCAGGTTTATCAGCAATCCCTGGTACTATGCCTTGCACATCTATTCATACACCTTTGCTGAAATCCAGAGAAAAATTCAGGAGTTTCATTAAAGTTTTTCATTCAACTTCACAATTAAGCAATAGTTTGTGTTGATTGATCACATAAAATCCCTCTAGAATGAAAAAAACCAGGGCCACTGTGATTAAGTCACAAAATGAAGAACTACCTTTATATGATTGTAAAATCCTTAAATCTAAATGGATGGATGGATGGATGGATGGATGGATGGATGGTTTCCAGAAATAGTTGTGTAACGTTCATTGTCTTTTGTTTTTATAAGTACTCGAAGTTGTGGCTTTGATTCCAGCTTCCTCTATGTCACACACAGATGTTCCGTTGGGCAAGGCACTTAACTCCATGTTCCCTACCGATCTGTGCATTACTATGTGAGCAATATCAGTGTTGCTGGGAGAAAGAGCCCTGAATTATAAAATAATTTTAAGTGGTTAATGTGACTAGAAAAGCTCTATTTACCGATTTAGATGCATTGTAGTTTTTTGTTTTAGCTCCATAAAATGTGGAAATATTTTGCAAGTCATTGTAAATAAGATATACCACAGAGGAAAGAGCCAAGCATTGTCACAGAGGGCTAGAAGCATGATTTGATGTCTGAATTCCCATATTTAGACCTTCTATAACCACAGAAGCAACACCAAACCTAACCAGCCTAAATTACAAGTGCTTAGAATTGTTCTGGCTCTTTATTCAAGCAATGCCACAAAGGGAAAAGCCCAAATGCAGCACCTAGCCTCTTCTGCAGAATTTGGACTCTAACATCCTTGTTCTTATGGTAATTTATAAAAATCAGTCACAAACTCACACTGAGTGCTGATGGCAGAATAAGTAGGTGTGTACTTGTTTGTACGTATGCATGTGTTTATATCCAAATGTTCCCACATGCACATATACACTACCATCACTCTAGCAATCAACCTCTGTGCAAGCCTGATTGAATAATAAATTACCCCCATCAATGCATCATTACATTCAGTTAGATTAAGCTCCTCAAAATATTTACCCATGCAAAACAATCCAAGAAGATTAGACTAACACTTTAAAATGTCTCTCTCTGTGGACATAATCATGAAAGAGCCAGAAGGGGCAGACAAGCGGAAGAGTTTAGCTCCATCCTCTCGTTTTCATTCAGACTCACCCAAAACACATGGATCTGGGTCTGGCTGCTACGGGGCGAGGAGGGGGGTGTGTTAGGTTCAGGTAAGTCTCTTCCACAGTAGAAAAGGTCTGGAAGGAAACTGGGATGCTCGCTGATAACAATAGCACTGAATATTTTGTAGAACCACCTTTCACTGCAGTTAAAGCTGCAAGTCTTTTGGAGTATACCTGAACCAGCTTTGAACTGTTATAGTTTGCCCTTTTTCTTTGCCAAATAGTTCGAGATCAATCATAACAGGCAGAGAGCGTGTGTGATTGGGAATTTTTTAAGACATGAATATGCTTTGATGCAAACTATGCCATATCAGCTCTGGTTGTATGTTTAGTGTTATTGTCTTGGTAATGGCTGACCCTTCATCCCTGTCTCAAGTCTTTAGCAACAGTTTATGTCCTAGGATTGCCATGTGTTTATCTCCATCCAGCTTCCCATCAACTCTGAGCGGCTTCACTGTCCCTGCTGAAGAAAACATCCCCACAGCGTGATGTTGCCACTGCCTGATTTTATCATGTGGAAACTTGGTGACACGATGTTTGTTACTACAGCATGATGTTGGCAGTGATCCAGTTGCTATGTGAATATTCTCTTTTTGAACAATTCATATTTCTAAACTCTCTTACAGCCTAACCTTCATTAGCAGAAATCTGTTCCATTGGTTCGTGAGCAGAAATAGATGAGAAGAAGGGAAACCAAGGACATAGCCTCTGTTCAGAAACTCCAGAATCCAGCTCAGTG
The DNA here is from genome assembly GCA_036173005.1 of Crenichthys baileyi. NCBI lineage: Eukaryota > Metazoa > Chordata > Actinopteri > Cyprinodontiformes > Goodeidae > Crenichthys > Crenichthys baileyi. The sequence goes on from JAHHUM010000890.1 coordinate 742,606, forward strand.
TCATTGAATCAGTGTGTCAGCACAAGTTTAAGTATGTGAGTCCACATATTCAGCCTTGTGTTAGTGAGAGCAAAGGTGGCTTTGGGTAAATGGAAGTGGAGGAGTGCCAGCCTTATATCTTTATCCCACTTTAGGAAATGAAGGGCAGCAATGAATCGCTTGAAATGGATCTAGAGGAGAATGCGGGCAGTGTTAGATCAGAGAGCAAAGCAGTGCTGAAGCACGGCAGGTCAATGAGAGATACTATAGGAGGTCCAATAAGTCAGTGATATCTCTGCTTCACTGTGTAGCTCTGTGGGTTTTCATAGTACTTTTCAACACTAATGCAATTCACTGCCACTTTATTTCATGTCCAACACCGGGCTCTCACTGTAAAGCATATTTCTCACCAGCTTCAGGATAACAATGAAAGTGGTGTTGTTAAAAAAAAATGGAGCCTGATAAAAAGGAGGAGATAGGTATTTGGAAGTAGACAATTAGGAGCTCATGAAGCATTAATTAAAGCACCAAACATTCAAAGTGTACTGCTGCACTGAATGGATGTTACGCTCATTTACTATCATAAGCGCATCACAGCTTACTGTTCAAAGCGCAGGTTCCGAATATCTCCCTGATTAATCCTGACTATGCAGTCGTTTTCCTGGAAGAGATGCTCGTGCTCAGCTTTTCCTCCAGGCTCCAAACGCTTTACCAGCAAGCCCTGAGTCCTGAAAATGAACACATTACAGATTAGTACCTATTGGATATCCTTTAAATATATTGAAAAAAAAACTGTGGTGATTATAAAATGCATCGACAGAGTTTACAGCTGAAAGGTTACCCACAAATCTACGTCAGGGTAATAGCATAAAGAAGTCAAAACAGTAAAAGGACTGCTTTATATAAGTTATATAATGAAGATCAGCAATATTTTGAGGTAAATCTACAAATGCCATTGTAGGTCAATAATATAACATTTAATGCAAGTGTTGCAGGTATATGTTATATTGTGTATAATTTGAGTGAATTATTCTGAAACTTACTTTTTTTGCCTAACTAAATTTTTCCCACATTTTGTCAGGTTGCAACCACAACCCAGTATTTTTTATTGGGATTTTTTGTGACAGGCCACCACAAAGTAGTGGATTATTGCAAAGTGAAGGAAAATTATTTATGGTTTGCAAATGGCTCAAGCATGCTTTTATATTCAGCCCCCTGAATCAATACTTTGTAGAACAAAGTTTAGCTGGAATAACAGCTACAGGTCTTTTGGGGTAGCCATGTCTCTACCAGACGAGATATAGAAATTTATTTATTTATTTTCCCCATAAAATAGCTCAACCTCAGACAAATCAGATGGAGAGTTTTAACAGATTCTGAATTGTATTTAGGTGTAAAGTTTGACTGGGCCATTGAAAATCTGCTCCATTTTAGCTCTGGCTGGATGTACAGATTTGTTGTTTTGTTGGAAGGTGAAGCTCCACTGCAGTTTCTTGTCTTTTGTAGGCTCAAACAGGTTTTCTTCCGGCATTGCCCTATATTTAGCTCCATCCATCTTCCCATCAACTTTGACCTGCCTCTTCATCCTTGCAGAAGAAAGGTATTCCCACAGCATGATACTGTCACCACCATGTTTCACAGTGGGGAGGCATTCTCTGGGTTAATTTTCTGCCACACATACCGTTTTGCATAGCCTATGAAGTTCAGCATTTTATCTAGGGGTACCAGAGTAAAGGAGGCTGAATATAAATAAATGGGACACTTTTCTGATTTAAATAAGTAAAAAAAGGCCTTTATAATTTTTCTTCCTTTTCACAAATATGCTCTACTTTTGTTGGTCAATCACTTAAATTATCAAAACAATACATCTTTTTAGTTGTAATGTGAGAAACTATAAAACAAATTTAAAGGGTTCTGAATTTTTTTAAACGTAAGTTCACAAAGCTACTTTGTTATTTTAAAGCTCCACATTGCCAGAAAAAAATCCCTTTCATATTTTTAAGCTTTAGGTTTAAAAGCTGTATTTTCTTGTGGCCTAGAGAGATGCTACAGCAGGAACTTGATTCGTAGCTTCTGTCTGATGGCTTGTCCTCCACTCTGCCTGCCCTTATATGTGCAAGTCTGAGAGAGTGACAGGCAGGCTGTCTGGAATAATCTAAACCACAAAGTATGAGATCATCTTTGGCTTTGAGGGCAATGCTACAGCTTCCTTCCCTGGAGCTTAAGGGAAGAGCTCGGGGTATAAACTAAATACCCAGAGTTTTACTGCAGTGCCATCTCAGCTATCCCTTCAAAAAAGACACCTTTACTTTCAAATACTCAAATACTTACTTTCAAATACCTCCCGCCTCACGGAATAAATACCTCAGTGTGCACCTTCGGGGCTTTATGTGGGCCCTAAGGATAACCATATGCAGCCAACGCTAATGTGAGCTTACACAACAGTAAACTAGACTCCAGCTAATGTGAAATGGACTGGAAACCTGAGGTATCAGTTTTTCTTGTTTGGAAACATTTTGATCTCTTTTGATTAAAGCAAACATTAAAATTCTGAAATATAACAGGGCAAAAATGATCAAGGATCCATCTAAAAAGTAACAAACTAAGCTGAAAAAGCAAAAGCTGTAAGCTCTCGGACAATTTTGGTATGAAAACAGCATTTCTTAGTTGTGACCTTGTTTACTGCCAACGTCAAGTGTAGATTTAAAGAGCTATTTAGCATTTGAGTCAAACAGGACCACTTTCAGAAAATTGCCGTAATTGGCTGCATAACGTGGACATCCACGCTCACGCCACAGACTCATCTGAGCTGATCAGCGGGGGTAAATGGTTCAGCAATAAATTGAAATTAGGATCACAGAAGGCCTGCCTCTCCTCCTCTGCGTCTGAGCCTGCATTGCCAGATCATCTTAAGGGTGCTGAGCTCAGAGTAATTGCAGGAACTGTTGAAGCAGAGAAGACTGTGCTTTATCTCTGTGCTGTCAGCTTGAAAACAAAGAGGTGCCCATAGAGATTACAGCGTGGACATACTCAAATGTCTGTTGATCTGCTAACCAACTAGAGATGGAAGATAAAGGAGTTTTAAGTTGATCCACGATCAGTATTCAAACTGCAGCAGGCAAGGCTGGGGATAAAGCAGCATCTTGCAGAGATTCATAGAAGATGATTTTGTATAAACACTGTTATTGTGTTGACTATATAATCCAGAATGTACATCATAGCAACCCACTCAATTCATTCACATCTCATGGTTTTTATAATCTAGTCAGTGATTTTTAGAAACTCCTAAAGGAAATGTTCAGGCTTTAACAAAGTGTTAGATACTGTAACAGTTCAAGCAGTCTGCATTAAGAGAGCTCAATACAGACATAGTACTTTGCAGAGATATTTATATAGCTTGAATTATGTCAATTATCATCGGATTACAACCCAAAACTTCAATGAATATTATCGAGATTTTATGAACTTTATTTAGATTTTGCACCATGTACCAAATGTGCTGAAGTTAAAGGAAAATCATCAATTTGTTTCAATGTTTTAGCCCATTCAAAACCTCTGTTAAATTGACGAAACCAAAAAGCTTCCCTGATCCTCCACTGTGGTGTTAATGTATTGTTAATGTTAGTATGGTAAAGAACTACAAATGTCCAAACGCAATGACATCATAAGGGGGCGTTGAGTGTGAGGAGAGTTACGCTGTTTGCAGTAATGGCTCCCATGCTGTAAGCTCGTCGCTGCTGAAATAAATGATCAAGGATGACCCAGTTTGAGTCATGCACGCTTTTGTTAAATAACATGACACCTTCACCCACATGTTTCATTGTAGGAATGGAATGTTCAGGTTTTCTGCCACATATAATACTTTGCATATAGGCCAGACATTTTAATTTTTGTCTCATCTGATCATAGCACCTTTTTCTATATGTGTCACCGACATGGCTTGGTCCACGCTTTAAACAAGACTTCTAATAGCTTTGATTTACTAATAGCTTTCTTTTTGGCCCTCTTTCATAAAGGCCAATTTTTTTAGTAAACAAGTAATATTTGTCCTGTCAACAGATTCTCCCACCAGAGCTGTCGACCTCTACGGTTTTTCCAGTGTCATAATGGACCTCTTGACCATAGTCAATGACCATCCCATTGTAAGTATGGGCGAGGCTGCTGTTATAATCAATGGGGCCTGTTCGATGTTGCTGCTTTGGATGGTGTTCAGTGTTAATATAACTGTGAACTGTTGGCTTATGTAACTGTCACTTATCAGATAAAAAGGTTGTTTATGGATGGTTAGAGGAAAATGCATCAATTGCGACATGCATGCACTTTTGTATTTATCGTGTTATTATTTAACCAGCTAAGGGACAACTGATATATTAGCTGTTCAGATAACTCTGGCCCAAGTGCATCTGTTTCTCTTACTAATGTCCATTGATGGCCTTTTTATATAAATACAATTTTACTCAAATCTACATCTTACTAACACTAAGCCCTTTTGACAGGACAATATGAACCTGCGTTTCATCTTGTGTCCCGTTTGTAAAGCTGAGGAACTAATCTGAAAGTGGCCACCTGCTCTCATCTACTGCCTTTAATCAAATAATACTCCAATCATGATCATTTATGCAAGGCGATTATGTCCTAATTTGTTTACAATTGAAACTGGTCATGGAATTAGGAATTGATTAGACACAAAATTCATCAGTAAGGGGTGTCTGAGTTTGTGTGTGCAGATGTAAAGCCACTCTATGTGTGTGGATAGTTCTAACTGCTTGCAGGAGAAATGACAACAGCTAGAGTATGTGTGGGAAAACAACTCTAAAGGTCCATATTTCTCACAGAGTGATTGGTTGTAAGTTCATTTTCAGGTGAGGATCAGTGCATCTGGATGTGTGTGTATGAGAAAGATACTGTCAGCTGGAGTGACAGAGTCTCTAAGCTCTCTCCTGCAGCTGTCCCCCCCCTCCTGCTCGGATCTCGTTTTATGTCAGCGCAGTGGAGCAGAATGTGGACAGCCGACGCTGGAGTGCCCACAGTTCCTTGTTTGTTGCCTGTCTGTTTTTTCGCTTGCTGTCCGACCCCTCTGGCCCTGGTCTAGACACTAATGACAGCCGGCTGAGCTTAATGCCTCCTGTCCTAGCACACAGCAAACAGGAAAGAACTGGGCCAACCCATTAGCATCAACCCACTGGCTAGACGTAAGTCTTATTATGGCTGAATTTAATTGAAGTCTGTGGTAGCTATTTGTATCAAGCAAAGCTGATGGAAAGGAGACTTGCAGCCCAACCCGTATTAGTACTCTATCTTATACAATGGTGCCTGACTTTACAGGAATACAGGGGAGCTTTGAGGGATAATACTGCAGAAATTAGTCTGTCAAGTTGGATTTGTACTTTATTTAAGCAATATTGCTCACATTTTTGAATGTTTAAATTTTTGTAACTGGTTATTTGCCTTTTCTGTCTTAGAGTAACTCTAAGTGTCAGAGCTATTGGGTCAGTTAACAAGAAGTCAGAGCTAAATATAGCTGTCTAACACTTGCTAATAAACAGCAACAAGATTACTGTCCCAAGCATTCAATGACAGCCAGTGCGTCCCCCTCAAATGTCATCCCATTTCATCTCCATTCTCTGTCTTTGCCCCTCATCCCTCTGTCCTTCTTTACCAGTGCTGAGTAGTCACATTCACCTTGGAGGTGGGCCAGTCTGTTGGCATTAGGCAAGGGACTGTGTTTTACATGGGCTTTTAGTTTGATTGCATTTCGACACTTTCTTCTGTTCTGTAGTTTTTTAGGAAAAACCATAAACTAAAATGCATTCCTTCTTCCTTTCTAGAAGCAACACTCATCAGTTAAAAGTTAGGTAAAAGAAAATGCTCTGAATCACTTTGGATGCAGTTGTGACAGGAAACAGCAGCACGTTTTAAAGTATGACTTTGAACAACTTAAAAAACTGCAGTGGAAAATTAACCTGCTTGCATTCTGTTTTCTATCTATCCATGTATTTTGGTGTACTTGAAAATGTGTGTTACACAGGTCTAAACATGAGGAAAGTAAATGGATATTTTGGAACATTTCAAGGGGCTCTCATTTTGAATACTATTTGTGTATTTGGATAAAGTGGGGGGAATTTACTGTGTTTTACTCCAACGGAATAAGGAACATTACCTCTGCCATGACGTCACTATCTCCTTTTGTTTTACATTTTCATATTTAAGAATCAACTGACTGTTTGGGGCTACAACGTTGATGCTATATGAGATAAAATATTCAGGAAGAAATCAAAACATTAGTTTCACTTTCAGTTTCAAGCAACCAGCATGCCGAGGTGGATAAATCTTCATCAGCGCAGAAAGAATGTCTACATAATGAGACATGAGAATAAGTAATGTTATTTTTGTGTCATTGAAATATTTGACCAACAGCTGCATAATTTCTGAAGAAGTAACACATTGCCATTTTCAAAAATCCTGTGGCAGCCTAGCTTTCTGTGCATTGTATATTGTTAAATGTATAAGACGGTGATGTTGGAGCGTCATTTACCTTTATACACCATTGAAACATTAGTAAGATACACAGTAGTGTGACATGGATATAAAACTGCCTCCATGTTTTTCTTTAGAAAGTGTGAGCTTCCAAGCAGTTGGATAATTCTAAACGTACTGTAGATACCAAACTTGCTTTGTACATATGTTTATTTTATGTACATATAGTATGTACATATATATAAAAATCTTTGTTTATATCAATTTTGATATTTGTTTCATATCTTTCATTGTGTTTGTTGTTTCCTTCAATAATAAAGAAATCCCATATCAATGTGTAAATAAAATAAAACCCGATTCTGGTTTCAACAACAGTGATAAGTATGAACATTTTTGCACGTTTCTATAGTGAGACACTCCTTTGCATGAACATAAAAAGCATATGTTGACAAAGTCAGTCTTAACAGATGAAATGGGAAAAAAACACAGGCAATGAATGCATGAATGAAAATCTATTAAAAAAATCTTTTTTTACTCATTTTTTTACCTAACATCCTGTGAACTGAAAGGAACTACGTGAATCCCCAGGGGCCCTCCTTCATTGGACACTTCGACCGGCTTGAGCATGCTTCTGCAGGACATTGATGGATGACAAGAATAAACCGGGAGAAGGAGACATGCATGAATAAAAATAATAGGGGTGACAAGTAAATGCAAAAATGCAGAGTGTATAAAAGGAAATACAGTCTAACATGACAAAAGGTTGACAGAAATGATGGGATGCAAAATTGCTCTGCTTTGTTGGTAGGACCTGTATTGTGTTCCCTATACAAAGTCATCCATTACAAAGTCTAGCAAGTGGACCTCAGGGTCAATTAGAGATCCAAATGGAGACTCCAATTAAGTGATTAAGATCAGACTGCATAGAGAGAACAGATTAATTGAAAACATATAAAGAAAGGGAGGATGGGTTGGAGTAGAACGTTAATTTGTGCAGATAAAGATGTGAAGACAAATGAACATGAACCACCATCAATGCAGGTCTGGAGGGGGTTGCTCATGAAAGAACACCTTAGCATTGATGTGTGGTAAAGTAGTCTTCCCACCAAAATTACATGGTGTGCTCTTCCTCCTCCCACTAAATAAAAAGGCAATGCAAAATTGTTTGTTTTTACATGTACAATACCAGACAAAAGTATTTGCACCCCTTCAATTATTTTCTTCCTCTGCATTTAGTCAGCTCCACTACGGTGGCCAACTGGTGCAAACACGCAACAAACAGCTAAACTCGCTGCAAACACGTAAATAATGCACAACACACAAATAAAAAAAATAAATACAGCAGAAAATTGTTGCAATCACAATAAATAGAGAGAAGCAAAAACCTACAACCAACAAAACAAATGCAAGGAAAAATGCTGCAGATAGCAAAAACAACAGCAAGTTAACAAAGGCTGCATACTCCACAAAAAGGAAGTGCGCCAGACTACTAGGTAGAGTCAAACTCAGTAATGTCAGACCAGACCCTTAGTAAAGACATAAATGGGATGCCCAGAAGAAACTTGGAGGGAAGAAATAAATTGTAAATTTTCCTTCATGTCTTTTTTAAACAAGTTGTCGTAATATTTTACAATGTTATAGAAAGGTAGCATATTTACATCGGTAATATTAGAGGTCGACTCCTGCTAGTAGTTTGGCTCACTTCTGATTTGTGGAGCGAGTTCGCAGATTTTCTTAACTTGCTGATGTTTTTCTGTTTGGAGCATTTATCCTCAGCATTTTTTTTGCATGGTTGTAGGTTTTTTGCTTCTCTCTATTTATTGTGATTGCAACATTTTTCTGTTGTATTTATTTTTTGTGTTGGTTTTTTCACTAAATCTTCAAATAAAATATATTGGCTACAACGTAGCATGTGGAAAAAGCTAAAGGGGTGTGAATACTTCTGTAACAGTTCAACAAATATGTACATGTATCTGCATGGCTCAACAACAGGTAGCTCATATTACAAAAAGGACTTTATAAGCTAGTGAACCAGCCCACATTTAAAACCCCGTGCAGGGTGTAAATAGGTGGTGGGATTTCTGTCAGGAAGTCACTCACTCAAGACTTAACACAGGTGAACGCTCCAGTGAAGAGTCCGCCCTCCCTACAGGCTCTATCCGCTCAATTCTTCTCTCATATTTTCTTTGCTCTGCTTCCTCCTCCTCCTATAGAAAATGGAAGAAAGATATTAAAACACCATCACCACCATGCCTTCAGCTATTAATGCAAATATCTGTAGGAAATGAGTGCCCATATTCCAAATTTAAGCAGTTTGAGTATAAGGCAAATTGGAGGCTTGATGCCTCTTCAGAAACACGAGCCATGAACATCGTATTGACTCTAGTAATACAGAGCGCAAGTAACTGCTCAGGCTTGATCAGTTACATCTGACCTGGGGAGCGGCACCACTGCCAGTGTTTGGAGAGGTAGGATTGAGGTCTAAAGCAAAGGAAAGTGTTTGTGGTAGTTGTTGACTGTTTTTCTTGAGCTCCTCATTTCAGTAACTCATCGTTCTTCAGGGCCATTAGGCAGGCAGTATCTTTTACAGGCAGGCCAGACTTCTGAGGACTTAACTAGGCACTAGAATGTGACAGCAGCTTCATGCTCCCCTAATGAGGGATAAAAATCTTCATTTAAGCTCTCTTTACGGGGATACTACAGAATAAGCCGTGCACTTACATGCAGTGGTGACATCTTACATGTAACAGAACTGGAAGACACATCTAATAACAGAGCTCAGTTCAACTAATCAGCTACTGAATCTCTCATCAAAAGTTAACAAGCACACTGTACAGCTCAGTTTTTTAATTTAATTTCTGTTTCTGCCTCCAGTCGGGTTAGTGACTGCGCATACTTGAGTGTGTGTATCTCTGCCTGTGTGTGTGAGCTTGTCAGCATCCAGGGAGTGCATTGTCTCCTTAAAGGGGGATTGGGGGGTAGGGTCTGCTGAAACGCTTTGTTAGCCACCGCTATTTTTTCGCCCTCACCCCTCACCTTTCCCTTTTTCTCTCTTTTTTTGAAATGTCAAGCAGATCCAAATAGGTCCAGTGCCTTTTCTGCTTTCTTTATGGAAATAGATTCAACCCTTTTCATTGGCCAGGATATCTTAGCAGACACTCATAGGTGGCACAGTGAGACTCTGTCTTCAATGTATTTATTATATCTGGTGGTAAGAAGAAAGGAAGGGGACATGAAAATTTCATCAGCAGGGCACCTTAAAAGACCTCGTCCCACCCTACCTGTCTATTTCCTTTCTCTAACCGTCTGATATGAAAATGAGTCAGCCAGTGACCCCTGCCTTTAATTACATGTCAGCTACGGCTGTGAAAGTCTGAAAGGGCCTGTTATCCACACAGCTATTTTTATAAAAAAAACATTCCCCCAGCTGAAGGGGTAGATTTTATTTTTCGCCTCAAAGTAAACTTCTTATATCACCTGTGGTGATTCATACATAATGACGGGAGGATAGAGACTTAAAAGAGTAGAGAAACCACTTACAAAAGAATAAAGACAGCATGAAAAGGGCATAAATAAAAACAAGTAAAAAGAAAAAGATGTAAAGGGTAAAGAAATGCTTTATGTGGTTGTGACAAACTACAATTTTTCTATTCTGAAAAAACTGAATTAGTTAGAAATTAGGTAACAGATACCTGGGTGGATAAAGCCAAGCTAATTTGCAAAGCACTGGTAATTACTTAACCGCAACTATAATGTTTAAATTGACCATTTACCGTTTATTTGTTGGTTTAAGAGAATATGTTGCAAGTGGTGTCTTTACATTTTTTTACATAAATGTAAAGAGAAACTAGAGAGCTGCAATAATAAGGAAAAAGGTTAATGTTCTTTAGATGGGTTTTACCACGAGTTCCCTGCCTTAGAGAAGTAGTTTTATGATCTGTTCTCATGAAAACGAACACAAAGTTTTTAAACTCATCCATCCAAGATTCCAATGAAATACACTGAGCTTTATGGTTGTCATTTGATGAAATGTAAGATGTTCAAAGCAGGATAATAAACAAATAATAACAAAAAAACACAAGAATCAAAGGCCAAACATCTTCACCTTCACCTTGAACAGTGGTTTTAATAAACACAACATATCTTAAATATGAAATAATGACAGTTATCCTCTAAACAATAGCCACTGACCCCCTAACACTGTGAGTAAAAAAACAATATGACAAAGGCCCTATTGTTTGTGATCAAGGGAATGACAGACAATTTATAAATGGAGCCAACCCCCTTATAGTATGTCCTTGTGTCAGTGGCAAAGTTCAACCCTGAGTGACAGTAGAGGAAAAATACAAGCTAAATACACATCTCTCTGCCAATTTATTCTCACTTTATGCTCTCTTGCTTCATCTCCCCATCACCCTGAATTCCCCCATCTCTAAAACCCATCCATTTCATCCTCCCCTGAGTGCTTTTAGCACCCTGTTGATCCTTTGGTAACCATTGAAGTGGGAATGCAACATAGCTTTTCAACTGTCCTGCTGCTCTTTCTCTAGCTTGCTCTCTAGTTGTTGCATACATCTATCCCTCCTCCATGTCTTTCTATCGTATTCTCATGGTGGCAAAATATTCAGGGCCCTCAAGGAGGTCAGAAAGTCCATCAGCTTCCTTGACGATGAAGAAAAATTTTATCAAAATGCCCCGTTCTATTGCTTGTATAAAGTCAGGGCTTTTGAAAGCCCATGGTACGTTTTGATGAAAATTTACCCAGGAAGTTTCAATTTCCTGGGGTCTTACTTTCACATGTAAAATGTAAGTGTAGAACTTTATCATTTTTATGCCATTAATTTGTCCCAAAAAGTACTTTTAAGATGTTTTTAGGTGAGATAGTAGACCTTTAAAACTTCACCTGTGTAGCCTGTTCATCAAAAATGAGCTTACTTTAAAACGTTCTTTCGAAGTTTTCGGAGCAGCAGAGCTCCAGTTATAGGCTGGTCTGGCTGCTAAGGTAAACTAAGCTAACAGGGTAGTTGCAGTGGGAGTCTCCAGTTACCGCAGCCTTAACTCGGTCTGTTATCTTTTTGTGGCAACTAAAAGTTAATATAAAGCATTTAGTAGGCATATGATAAATAACTGCAAGTACCAGAATATAAAATGTAATATTTTTCACCTGACATTTTTGATATTTTAATTTAATGTAGACATTAATGATGAACTGTTGCGCCAGAGTTCTGTATAAGAATGTTTTAATGTAGTTTATGCAGACAGCTCTGCATAAGGAGAGACCATAGTTTCAGGTTTGGATGCAGTTTCTCAAAAGCTCCCAGTGATCTTTTTCACCCTCATGTCCTACCATCCTCTACTCCACTGTCTACACATCATCTACTTTATGTAAATATTTGCTTATGGTTAGAAAGTCAAGGTATAAGGTATTAAATAACATTTTTTGTAGTTCTCTTCTATGAGTTTACCTGATGATAATAAAAGAAAAATAATTGTGTCAATCAGTGTTTAGTAGTTATTTTAAAAGAATCATGCAGTTGAAAAGCAACAATTCTGGCCAGATTCAGGTTGGAAAAAAATGTTTCCTGCTTATGGATCCTGTTCAATTGGAAGGAATTAGTCAACTGTACAACTCCAACACTGCCCATCATCTATTATTTATCAGTCGAAACAAAAAATTATTTATTAGCTAACAGTCTTTTAAACGGAGTAAAAGAATAGCTTCATCTGCTGGACTGAAGGTGTACTACAGTTTTCTTCAAAACTGCACATACGTCATCTGGCTGATTTAAATAAATCGTCAGCGGCCTTTTTAAGCAATGGAAACAGAACGCACACATTTCCCTGGGATTCCTTTTACCTGGGTAAAACAAATCCTAGGGCTTTCGGTGGAAAAGGGGGAAAAAGTCAGTTCCAGTTTTGTTCAAAGGCAGACTCTGGCACTCCTGAAAAAACATGGAGTAGTCAAACCTGCCACTCACAGAGCATTAAAATTCCCTTCCCAGGTGGATAGTTGATGCTTTAATATGAAAAAAATATAGTGAGATGGTGACATTATGGAAAAGTAATGTACCCAGTCATGATGCCACAGAACACTGAATTTCACACCATTGTTCTCAATATTCACACACACTTTGCTGAACACAATCACGTACTAAAAAGACATCATTGCTTCACGAATTCTCCTTCATTTGTTAAGGTTTAGACCAACGTAACAAGTGTTTTATAGAAACACCAGCATACATAGCAGAATAGGAAACTCTGACAGCAGCTTTAGTGGGATCTACTTCATACTCCCCATTCCATTTATTTCTCTATATGTTTACATATGTTGCCAATCTGCAGTGTCTGCACATTAAGCATGACTTTAAAAAGTTGTGCAAAAAGGGCCAAAGACATGTAAAAAAAGGTGGACTCTCATGTAGCCCAAGGTACTGTAAATGGAATATAGCAAAAAATATTAAATTAACCATGAACAATGTTGTGCCAAACAGTTGGTTTTCAGATTATTATTACATGCAATTTTAGAAAAAAAAACAACAAAAAAATGTAACCATAGAAACGAGAGCAAGGTGCTAAGTGCAGAATCTTGTTACCTTCAAATAGACTGGCATGTTAGAGACTGTTGAGAGACCTAAAAGGAATGAAGAGAGGTAGCAGCTGTTTGGTTGGGGGAGGGGGGAGATGCCCTACACATGAGCACACCCACTCAGACACACTTTTTAAAAGGTTGTGGCAAAGGCAGCATGTGCAGGAGCTGTCATCTTCTATCACCAGCTATCCCAATAAAGTCTCACTATAACAATAAATGTGTGTGTGTGTGTGTGAGAGAGAGCAGGTACAACATGTAACTGTGAGGAGAAATGGGTGGAGGTGCTTTCTCCTAAGCCCATCTTTGACGTCTGAGGCTAACAAGGACAGGTTCAAAGGTCAGACTCAATAGTGTTGTTGAGTTCCGATGTGGGGCCCACATTTGTGTGACAGCTTTATATGTGGAACAGACCTCCCCGTCAGACATTTTCTCATGCACAATAACAATGGCGGGTTTATTTCCAAAGTAGCTCATACATTCGCCTAACATCTAAAAATATCTAAACATGAAAAATAAACAGTTTCTTGGTTTATTTTTTGAAAAAGTCCAGAAAGTTATTTATCCTGCAGAGGTAATTAGTCCTGCATTTATAAAAACAGCCCTGCCTGCAGATCTGAACTAAACCAAGCTACGGAACACTGATTGTGCAAACCACATACACCCCTTATGACAACATTTAACCAGCCAAAGGGAACATTTTTACAAGTTGCTGGCAACATGCAGAAATAATGTGTTCATAGTGAGCCCATGTCTAAGAAAAAGTGAAAGCTGAGGTTTTTCCTGTCACTTAAAATGGTTAAGAAGCCTTAATTGGACCCCAATTACTTTCGGTAAATGCAGTTGAGCTGAACACTGAACGACCTGAAAGATCAAATTAAACTTCACAGTATCATGATGTGATGTCAGAGTGGACTTCAGAATACAGAGGGCAGCAAACAGCGCCGGTGAGTAAAGGCTTTATTTACAAGACTCACAGGTGGCAGCAGAGGCAGGCATGAATCACGGACAGGTCTGGTTAACAGACGAGGACATGGACAGGTTTAGCAGAGCAGGCTTGGCATTACCTAAGTGACAACTGAGGTGAATGTTTCCACAAGTATTAAGCAGAACAGCAGAGTACATATGGCCAAGACACAGGTGAAAACAAAGAACTGATTGGCATAAAACAGGTGGACCACATGAAGCTGTTTAGAGGCGGTGGCAGGAGTGAACACAAAACATGGCTGGACCTAAAACAGGAATACAAGGACATAATCAACCTAAGAAACATAGCTATAACAGAACATAAACTTAAATGCACTAACAACAGAATACAAGAATCATGAGAAACTAAACCTAAGGAAGGAACTAAAGCACCACCTGCAATATGATCAGAAACAAGATTCAAAACACAACTTGAAGAACATAATCAGAAAAGGCCCCAAAACCCAAACACCCTCAAATCATGACACACAGTGCTGCTGCATTGCACAATAGCATTGCCATACATAGAACAACCTATGGTAATAACTCCTAATAGTACCATTAAAGTTTATTTGACCTTGAGACACACTTACCAATGCTCTTCCATCTTAACTGGAGCCAGAAGCTTATTGTTTTTACTCATCTCTTAAGAGAAGCTTTATGGTGTTGGACAGAAAGCTTTCTTACCTTAATTTGATTCCTAATGGAGTTTTCACAGGCTACCTATGTAAAAGCCATAACCAACATGTGTAACAGTCTGCTCTGAACTGTGTAGATCTGTGTAGACTGCAGAAGCACTATTCTTTTTCTTATGCTAAATTAGGCCCAAATTATTTTCAGTGATTCAATTTGACCTGACAGTTGGACCCAGCAGCTTAGCTTTAACATGTCAAGGGTCCTTTACCCCTTTATTGGACCCCAGTTCACTGGATTCCATCCCCATTAAGACAACCAATACATCACAATAAATAAGGTCACAAGACATTTATTTATATTTATGTAAGCAACAGATGTGCATTATTGAAGGCTGGGTAGAGAGTTAAACTGCTTAGAGGAAGATGAGAGAGTCATAATGACCTTCAGCCTACCCACACATTCTCTAAAATGCGATTAATAACTTGTCAGCAGAGAGGCCAACAGTGCTTTTTTTGACTTTGATTTCAGACTTATGAACTTAGGAATGATGGACAAAGCCACTGTTAAGGATTTTAGTATAATACACTTGTGATTTTTAGCAATGGTAACCCATAACCTTCAACACTCAAGGAATATTTTATTTGTTTAGGGAAATCAAAGACCATCCTTTGGAATAGAAAATGTAGATCATTTGGAAAATAAAAGCAGCATCACCCTGGTGTCTAGCATCTAAACCTTTAAAGGTTCTAAGAAAAAAAATATAGCAGACTGGTAAAATTCTGCTGTCTTTTTAAAGGAAAAATGCCCAAGGAGCCCATGTTGACTTTTTAAAACATTGTATTATATTTTTCCTTTCCTGAGGTGCAGCACAATCGACTGCTGACCCGAATTGGACAATTTTCAGTTTTACTAGACCTGAACCTCAACAGTCTTTGGTGTGGATGTTGTTAATGAAAAAAGAATACTCAAAATGAACATCTTTCATTATCTGTGGGGTGTTTCAAATGAAGTCAGAAGAAGAATAAAAGCTATACCAACATGCATGGAAGTATGTCTAACTAGCCATAGCATTTCTCTATTTATATCTTAAAAATCAATAGATCCCAGAACTGTAAATCGCTCCTTTTTTACACTTTAGAAAGGGATGGCTTCTACCTCATAAATGTTGGACTCTGACAGAAATTTACAGGGGCACACAGTTTTTTAATGCTGTTAAGAAAATTAGATAAGAGAAGTGAGGCTGCATTTGCCCACATCAGCACTGAGCAGTGAGATGTGTAGGGATTAATGTAAGTCAGATTGATTCACGGGTGGACTAACATTTAGAAAAAACTATTTCCTATATCTCTTTTTACTGTTAACATTACTAATATTTACCATTTCTTCTGTTTGGGTGTGGAAACCCTGCTGGGTGGAATACATTATTCACCAGTGCCTGTTTTATATCAAGCATGAGCTGATCTATCAGTGACACAGCTGCATTTGCCTTTGTCTACTGTAATGTGAAATTGCACTTTAATTGAATTAGGCCAGCTAATTATGAGGCCCTAAATCAATCACCAGGTCAATAAGCAAGGCACAAAGTGGACAGAAATGGTCAAGACTTTTTTCAAACTTCATCAATAACAGCTGAAACAGGAGCAGACCACTCCTGAGCTTGGAAGCCGGAGGTTCAAACAGGGAAGGAATGACAACAAATTAAGTTATCATCAACGGTGACTATCCAGACCACTTAGAAGTACCCTGTCTAAATACTGCTTTCGAATAGTATAGAAATGTCTAAAATACACAAATGTGTAAATTTTTTTTTGCTATTGACGGTGGCACTACTGTTTCACTTGTGTTTCAGATGCGGAGCATTACGTTTATGGTTTTTTTTGTTTTTTTTTTGTCTTCTGGCTTTGTTGACAGGAGGTAATTGTGAACAGCCAATCCTGAAGGATGAGTGTGCGGCCCCACTGAGGTGGTGGTCCCAGCTGAATCCAGTGTCTTTAACTATGCATTAAAAGGAACTCTGTGGTGCTTTTTGCAGATTAATCATCATTTTGAGCTTATTAAGTGGGCGGACAGTCTGCTTTCCATTGCTCCAAACATTTAATCCATCTTTCACACTGTGAAGGTCAGTCACTGAACGCTACCCCTGTTGAAATAATAGCAGTTGTGTGAATTTAAATGAGGGCGCCCGTGGAGCTGAATCCCATTGTAATCAAATGCAATTTCTTCTTTTAATTATTTTTAGTAGCCGCTCTTGCAATTATGTGACTCGGAATCATGCTGATTTATTGAGTTGCACAGGGCGCTGCCAACAAACTATACTTCTTACACTGCCAAATTTCCATTTAAAGCACTTCATACAACAGTTACTTCACCAAAAGGGCTTAGCAGGCAATAATGGAAAGATGAGGGTAGAATCAACCCTTTCCTGAAGGACGTTTATATATAGTGACAAAAAAATCGTAGATATGCTTAAAATTAACCAAAAATAAATTAATAAGCAGAATGACTGTCGATGAGTTTGAGCAATGAAAAATTTTGCAAAAACTAAAGATTTAGTACATGCTGAAAAAGGTTATAACAAAAGGTAAATGTTCTACTCTACACATCAGCCATTGTTTGCTGCCTTGTTTGAGCAGGTGTAGAGGGTACTGAATAGGGGCTCATCTGCAGCATCATGGGAGTAGAGTGGTGTGAGGTTGTGAGGGGGTGAGGAGCGCTTTCCATTTCATTTTAATTGGACGCTAAAATTCTTGGATAAAGGGGAGGCAGAAAGCTATTTGGCTGTATCCTTCTTCCAAACCAAGCCTAAGTGAGGAGGCCTGTGTGGAGATAGGGGGGTCTTATGAGGGCCTGTAATGAACAGAGATCCCAAAAGGCACCAGTATGGTCACAGTAATTTTACAGACCCAAGAGAGATGAGTGGATTGGTGGCAGGAGCAGCTGCTTCAGTACAAAAGGAAAATGGAAGAAAGGAGAATAAAGAGGGAAGCAGAGTTGGAGGTTGATAGTACACTAAAAGCAATAATGATTTCTTTATATGTTCACCAGCTCTGAATGCAAAGACAGTAAGACGGGACAAGAAACCAAGACCTGATGAAAATTTTGTTGCATGGGCTTTCACTGTCCATTATGCCCACAAATTATCTCAGGTTTTCCAACCAAGATCAGAAAGCTCAGGGAGAGAGGAGAGGAGATTTCAATTACGCAAAACAAAGAAAGTGTGTTATCTGGGGGCTTCTTCTATGCAATCTGATCTTCAGTTTCTTCCATAGATTTTCAGTTGAATTGCAGTCAGATGATACAGTGGAGCATTCTAGCAGCTGTATTTACTTTCTCTGAAACCAACTGAGACTTCTGTTACTCTCTGGATGCGATCAGTCTTGCTGCAGATTGCACCATTGTTTTATCTGCAGATTTTAGTGAAGAATGTCCTAGTACATTTTTTTATTTATTCTTCCTTCAGTTGTGTGAAGTCTGCCAGAATCATATACTAAAAGACAGCTCCACGCTATGATGGTCTCACTGCCAAACTTAATGTTGGTATGCTGTTTTGTTGGAGCAAAGTGCAGTGCTGTTTCTCTTCATATTGTGTGTGCAGTAGCATTCAAAGAATTCAGTTTAAATCTTATCTGACCAGATTATATTCTACTATTAAATTCTACTAATAAAACTGACTTGTCCAAATGTCCAACTGAATGCATTTAGGCCATCATGTTTGAGTGGATTTTATTTAGTTTTCAAGGGAAAGTTTTTTCTGCTATTTAAAGATCTTGGTCATTGGCTTTTTACGGTAAAAGAATGTTCTTTCCACTCCCAACTTTTGGTTCTAATGGTTTTTCCATGGAACATTAAGAAGTTTAAAAGTGCATCTGTAACCAGAGCAATTAATATGTTTCCAAAGTTGATGAAATGAAGAGGACTCTTTTCTTTAACCCATTATGAGATGCTTCTTAAGACCTTGGTAATGAGAAACCTTTTTATAGGCAGTCAATTAGAACTAAACCAGCCTGCATTAACTGGTGCTCATATAAAGCAGGACTGCATTCTAGATACTGATCAATTTCAGCCAGATTATTGAATTTCTAAGCCTTTTCTTTAGATGTTTATTAGTAATTTAGACTTGTTTTTATTTCATAGTATGCATGTATTATTTAGGTTGTTCCCAACATATTACTTTAAATTTCTGCTATTAGAAAAATGTTTCCTAAAAAACAAGAACACTGACATGTTTGATACTTGTATTTCTCACGGAACTTTATATTGCCATACAAGTTAATAATTCAGCCAATCACATGTCAACGTTACCTGCATTCTCACTCCTCAAATGCTACAAATGTAAACATCAACAGGTAAACTGCTGAATGGCTGTAAGCTCTGCCTTTGTAAATGGAAAATAATGTAAATACGGTTGTAGCTGAAATTGGGAATGCATGAAGAAATACCAGATATTGCTGTGATAAAGCCCAGCAGGGATGCTGTTCAACAACTTCAACTTCCACAGCCTGTGAACTTCCAGCCTATGAGGAGACAATTCCTATGGTAAACTGCTCAGCAGGGAAACCATGCCATACCAGAGATTGACTTGCTTGGCTTCCGTTCTGGAAAAAACTTTCTGGAACTTCAATGGAAAAACACTTCCAGACTTACAAACTTTTTCAGGTTGGCTTCATCATTGTTTAAAAAATCATGTCAAAGTGGAATCTGTACAGTGTGGTTCTTAAAACCATAGATCAGATTACATAAATTTAAGATTCACTGATCATAGATTTGTGATCGATTTATGATCACCGATATTTAACAAACTTGCCCTCCCAGTACCACTATCATCCGATCCCCGTTTCTCTTTAGGAGCTTTTTTATAAGAAGATTAAAGAACTGCATTTAAAATATACTTCCTAGATATACATCTAATAGCAGTGTTTTACAGTCACTGTAAAGCAGGATTTTACTAACTGAAAAAGAAAGAAAAAAATAACAGTCTCTCTTCTCTAATGTTACCAATCAAAACAATTAGCATGGCTACCATTAGTAACTGTAAACATCAGTCTCATGTGCATTCTTTAGAAAAAGTAGCCTTTGAGATAACACAGAAAAGGATCTAATGGCAGCAAACATCCAGGATGTTCCACTACAAAGGATGAAAGCACAGAAGAATGAAACAAAGCCACTTCCTGTACTCCATTCAGCCTTCCTGTTATCTGCTGAATGTCTCGCTCTCGCAGACTTGATGAACCACAGGCATGTCTCACTGAGTTCTGTAGAATAAAAAATTCTTTTTTAATTAACTTCTAAAATATCTCTGCCCGGTGACTTCATTTAACATACCTGACTAAATCTAGAAAGAGATAACTTTGAGTATTCACTCAGAGAGTTAAATCATTCACTCAGTGGAAAAACAATCAGATGTTTAAGTTTCCAATCAGTCGTTGAGGGCTGATGCAAAGTTGGCCGATTCCGATCACCAGCTGATTTTTCAGTTCATCTCTAATACTTTTAGTACCTGGTAAGGACCAGAACATTTATACATTAAAAGCCTAGAATTGAAAGTGGGTGTGCTTTCGTTTTACAATGACTGTAAATTAATGTAGTCTATTTTCTCTGCCCTGTGTGTAACAACTACACAGCCATAAACTGAGGTCTAGTGTGTCATACAAAAGTGTACATTTTCAACATAATTAAAGAGAAAGTAAAACTGACCAAGATGTACAAGGAAATCTCACAGCCAATATAAATAGAATGCAGTACATGGGAATAAATAATATAAAACTACCTTCTATGCAAAAATTTGGAACTTCAAACCAACACTTAACACTTCATACAAATCAGGAAAGCATAACAATAGAGCACAAAGATTCTTAAGGTTTAGTATTCCTCCCTATAGCTCTAAAATAAAACATCCTTTTATACCGGTTTCCATTTGACTCTTACTACTATGATTTTTTTGGCCAATCCCAACAAAATGACTCCTTGGCAGAGATGGAAAGGTGGACTACTCCTATGTTTCTGTGTGGCGCAGAAAGTGGACGTTTATTGTTGGCCAGTGCCTTATTATGTTCGCTCTGCAACCTAAAAGCATTGGCCTGCAAATGGGACCTCTAAAACAGTGAGAAAAGTCTGCTGTGACACTGGAACTCATTATGTTGGAGTGAACTCATTTGGCTTTCTACACAGAGCTGGCCTCCATCCTTGCAATGTGAGAAATTGGACATCGTCGATCACAGACTACTGCCCTGTTCATCACTTTCTAGTATTAAAGAACAACAATGTATTTTCAGCATCAAAGAAGTTACCATATATTGCATTAACCTCTGTATACAGATTCATACTTGAGTTAGTCGAGCTTAAGTGCACATAGGTTTGATATAGAAGCCTTAGACCATGGAATCACAAACAGGATTGAAACCCTGTCAGACACTTCACTAATCTACAGAAGGGTTACCATTTTATTTCAACTTAAGGATGAGCATGAAGCTTTCCTACCCAGCTTTGTTCTATGCTGCCCATGCTGGTTTGGCTTCAGGCTGGGGCCTCGCTCTATTCCCTGAAATCATTATTGTCTTCAACTAAGGTGCCCCTGCACCCTGTGATTTGTGGGTAATGAGCTGGCTCCCCCCTGCCCGTGTTCAATTATTCTCATTGAGAAAGTGATTTCTCACTCCACAGAGCAAAACGGAGAAGGCAAATGCATGAACTCTAAGCAAGAATCAAGAATTAACATGTTCACAGCCAGCTTTGCTGAGAGGTGTAGTAACCCAGATGATGCAAATGGTGTAGACCAAGGTTACAAGGATAAAACAACAGAATATTGACAATCTCTCTAGATTCAGACAGAAAATTACTTCTCTCAAGTTCCGAAATGTTGAACGTTGCCCAGTCGTCATAAATGCTTTGTAAGAGGTTGTCAAATAATTAAGAAAGGGGATGGGTATTCAAGGGCAGCTAATACAATTGTGATGGGTTGGCACAATAGGATGGATGGATGGATGGATGGATGGATGGATTGGAGATGGATGGATGGATGGATGGATGGATGGATGGAAGAAAAAAATGCTAACTGAAAGTATTATTGCACAAAGTGTTTTTAAGACCTTGAAAACTCTTTGCTATCAACCCCTTCAACCTTGGGTCAGTGAAATACTAGTCTGACCTTGACTACATACACTATGTTTCCAAAAGTGTTGGGTCACACCACCAAATCAAAAAATTCTGGTGTCCCAATCACCATAGCTGCAGGTGTACAACGTTTGGTTCTGAATAACCTGACTGGCCTGCACAGAGGCCTGACCTCCCCCTTGAACACCTTTGGGATGAATTAGAGCCGAGGCTTCAATTCTGGTTTTCTCATCAAACTGTGAACCCAACCCTAAACCTTGTGGAAGATGTTTACGGAATACCTAAAGTTGCTATGGCTGGCAACTTTAGTTGTACAGATTTCAAGAAACTGTAAAAAGAAAAAAAAAAAAACATTTGTTCTTTATAAAGGACCGAAGGGTTTATGAAGCTTCGTGGTAGAACCAGAAAAAAATAACCGTCATTAGTCTCTTTTCAAATAAGCTAATTCCCTTTTCTGAGTAGAGCAGCAATTTCTCACATTGTCCTTATCTAGGTATAAATTGCTGTGGTTTTAATGTCCATGTGCTTGTGCCTAAAGTATTCATGCAGTTTTGTCATGTCTGGTTTATGCGTACATATTTATTGTTTCTACTGTGTGATGGTTAGTACTTATATTTGTTCTTTAATAATGTATTCATGTCTTGCTGTGGATTTGAGTAAATTACTCAACTAGTGGTGCACATTACCTGTTCCCATCTTAATCTTAACTTTAAAAACATAATACAACACATGCAAAATTTAGAGCTGCTGCAGCAGGCGTTCTGAAGAAACTATGTTAATATCTAAAATCTTTTAAGGCAGATATTTTAGGTTTTTCGTTTTTATTTAAAAGTGACTGTCAATTAGATTTATCTCAGTGTTTGTCTCACTTTGGTTCTCTATAAAATAATTAAAATCCACTTCACAGACTGGGTAAAAAGAAAACTCTGTAAACACCAACAGTCCTGCTTGGAACGTGGATATGCTAATGTTACTGTAGTAGGTCAGACTTTACAGTGACACATGCTTACAATAGCTAAATGTTACATAAAAGCAGGGCATGATCAAACATGAAAATAACATGTTTGTATAATCAGATTTATAGAGCCTGATGTGTGTGAATGCCTTAAAGATCATTGAAAGCACATATGCATTATGGATGCACCTGTTTATTCTGTGGGTTGTCTTGCCATGTAAGTCTTCAGTGACTCAGACCCTCTGGTACGAATGTCCCAGCAAAAGCTTATAAACCTGTGAGTCTCCACACCAGACAGTTAGACCTGCGGTTGAATTATGGATGAAAGTTGTTTTCTTTTCAGGCACTTTGGTTCACATATTTTTTGTATTTGGGATTTAAATATATTTGAGATAAAGTCAAAAACTACTATTTTTACCTATTTGTCACATTTAATGCTACAGATCATCAAAAATGTTTAATAATTGACAAAGATAAACTGAGTAAATACACAATGCTTTTTAAAGTGATGATATTTTGTTTTTATTAAGGGGAACAAAACTATCTCAACCAATGACCCGATGTGAAACGATAATTCGCTCCTGAATGTAATAATTGGTCGGTGGCCACAACTTTCATCAAGCGCCTGGGACATCAGGCATAACTATTGAGTTTGGCCCACTCTTCTTTACAAAATTAAGTCAACCATACTGGAGGGTTGTTGAGCATCCTGTTTAAGAAGGTTGAATAAATTGTGACCCGCCACGGCAAAACCAGGAACAAGTCGGCAGAGCACAAACGGAGAAAATGAGGAAAAAAACGTAAATTTCTGAGAAAATGGTTATTTTCGTTTTATTGCAAAATGTGCAAGTTGAAATTATGAAGTATCCACTCAATTCTTTAAATAACAGTTTTGGAGGATTTAAAATGGTAAATTTTATATTTAAACTCTGCTTGTTTTGAGCCTAAAAGTCAGCCAGTTCGTATTTATATTTTGGGGAGGGGAAAATCCTCAGCTCATTTCTGTAGCGGCTTTGTTTGGCTCCGCGCTGGCTTTTGTTCTGCTTGTCGACCAATAACCAGCGTGCTTCAAGAAACCTCGTGGCTACTTAACAGCTCCTATGAAAAAATAATGTATTTCTTCACGATGGACCAAGCTGAATGTGTGGCAAACGAACTGAATCGCGGCTGTTACAGCGCTTCGCTGTGGGAGTACATGTTCAGCAGTACCGTCGCCGGACTCTCTTCAGATTCTGAATCAGAAGGAGATGAAATGGAAGATGATAGCGACTGCATTACTTTGGAGAATATTCCTAGTTTGCAGCTGTCTTCAACCCAAGACGAGGATGACGAAGAAAGCTTTGGACTGGCGGCTGAGGAGCTAGAATGTAAGATATCAGAAGCTATTGTTATCACAACATTTGAGGAAAACAGAGACAGTGAGATGGAGAAGATACGTAACTTTGACTGTAAATGTTACGGAAGAAGAAAGGAGAACTCTTCACCTGGGACACAGTCCTGTAGCCTCAAACTTTCTCCATTTCATGTACAACATACTGATGGATTCTTTAGCAGCAGAAAGGGAGTGGCAGGACATGAGAATAATCGGACATCTTGAAGCAAACCGGCGTACGCTAGAAACTTCAGCAATGACCACATCCACCAAGAAGACACCACGGAAAAGAAAACACGCCAGGACAACGTATTCTATCGGAGGCATTGAAGTCTACCGGAATACCTTTCAGTTTCTTATGGGGTGAGTTTGATAACTTTTTTAAAAACTATTTTAAATCATGTATTGAAGCGGACAAATTACGTAAACCTGACCAGCCAGAAGACCTGGTGTGGTCCTAGCTAGGACTCACAGCGACGCAGAGCCTGTTAGCTTTCAGCTCCTGTTTGACCCGGGAGTTCTACCCCCTGTCGTCTGTGTTCCTGCCCTGCCTGCACCTGGACTGGCCACGGACAGACAAACTTATCTTTATTCAAAGATCAGGCCATTCTGTTCCGATGAAGCGAAGGACATTACATGCCCAGCACCACAAAGCACAACACAGAATAGCACACAGAAGAGGATGATGGTGTGACACTGTGTCTGTGACAATTTGTAATGTGTATAAAGTTGTAAATAAAAATTACATTTGTGACATGATCAAAGTCAAGTTATTGCCCATTTCTCTTCCTTGGTCCATTAAAGTCAAGAGGTTTGCAGACATAAAATTTGATGGGTACATACAGATTAAATAGCTGTAGCACCAGCCTGTTCTAGATTAACTCGTATTCAAAAGGTGTAAACTATTAACACATAGCTCTATTCATACCTGCACACATAAAATGAAGACTGATAAACAATATTTCTGCATGCTACAATAATCTTTGGACATTTCATATTACATATTAAGAAGAACACATCCACATTATTATGATATTTTGCTAATTGCTGTGAGATAGGATTTCAAACTCGGCCTGAGGCAGAACATTTAATAGACTGGAACTTTAAGTGAGACTGATCTAAAAACAAGAGGAAACCAAACCAATCACCAGGATGCAGACATTAGGTTGCAGTCATGATGCAATTTGCAGACATAAATAATATAAAAAATAGATTGGAATGCATTGTTGTAAATTATCTTTACATACTACTATGAGTTCAGTGACAGAAGTCTTGCAGTCAGTTGGAGCTTCTGTTGACAAACAGTTGGGGGAGGTGGGCTATTCAAAGTTATTCAAATTAGCAGCTTTTGTCACTGCCCTGCTTTCAGGGAGAGAAAACAATGAATCTTTGAGTGCTGATTTCTCAGAGAAGTAGTCTGGTGAGTGCAGACATTCAGATGGTCATATCTTATTCAATTCCTTTTTGATTTCCACAAGTTTGACATCATTGGAAAGCTTAGACTCCACTCTTTCAGGATCTGTAAATTACTCAAAACGACACCAGGTAGACTTGTTCCTGGTTTTGCCACGGCCAGTCACAATTGTTTAAGGTTATGCCAGATAATCACAATAAGATCTTAGCCACTTATGAAATGCATAAAGTGCGTTTTGTATCTACTGAGGTTATCTTTGATATTAAAATCCGTTTGATGATCTGAAACATTTAGGTTAGAGATGATGCAAACTAAAAGATAATTGTTGCTTTGACTTGATTTGCATGCAGGGTTTTACAGTTGAAAAAGCTTGTCAATGAAAACATTGGCTTCCTGAAAAATTCACAACATCCTCTATCTAATCCTGCAAACTTCCAGGACCTATCTGACCTCATGTCACCTTGAAGGAAAAATAGGAAAGGAAGTCCAGAAATACTAGAAGCTCCTCTCCGACATCGAAGCCAGAACACCATGGCAGAAGTGACTGCACTTGCCTTGCATGCAATAAACCCCTGCTCCTCAACAAACTTTGTCTGAGACTGAATGGGACACAAAGGTAGAGATGCATACAGGCAACAGTGTAGAGAGACTGTAACAGCTAAACAGAGACAAACATAAGGAAAGTCTTGCAGACGTGCAGGGAGGTTAATCCCAACTTATGTCCCCATGCTCAGCTGCTCTGACACTGCCTGGGGCTTGCCTCAGGGCTTCCACACTCGGTGGGCTTTGCCAAAAATCAAGTGTAGGGAATAGACTGAGTTCACTGACAAACAACAGCAATTACACATAAATACTTACATCCCCACCTCATTGCTGAAATGTCTTTCAAACATTTTATTTGGAATCCTTTCACCTTAACATGAGTTAACATATTTTAAATAAAGCAACGTAAACAATTTAAAGTTGGCTTATTTTTTCTTTTGGTTCTTTTAACAGGTAAGCTTGCTGTATTAGTGGTGAAATTCAAGATGAATTAAAACTGATATCTGGAAGGCAATTCTATGGCAAGGTGTTTTATTTTTTACTGTTTTTTTACTACTATTAGTATTTCAGATTTTTAGAGTAAACCCCCTCCTTGAACTGCCACCTTAACATGGTGGAGGGGTTTGAGTGCTTGAATGATCCTAGAGGCTATGTTGTCTGGGGCTTAAATGTCCCTGGTAGGGTCTCCCATGGCAAACAGGCTCTAGATGACGGGTCAGACAAAGAGTGGTTCAAGAATCCTTCATGAGGACTAGTAGATCGAGGCACATGACGTCGCCCCGTACGGCGGAGCTGGGGTCCCACCCTGGAGCTAGGCCTGGGGGACTCACCGGAGAGCACCTGGGGGCCGGGTTGCTCCTCCCGGGACCCGGCCGGGCCAAGCCCGGATGAGAGACGCGAGGCCCTCCCCCAGTGGGCCCACCACCTACAGAGGGAACTGTGAGGGACCGGTGCAAAGAGGACTGGGCGGCGGACGAAGGTGGAGACCTCAGCGGCCCGATCCCCAGATGCTTAGGCTGGCTCTAGGGACGTGGAATATCACCTCGCTGGGGGGGAAGGAGCCTGAGCTTGGGCGGGAGGTCGAGAGATGTCAACTAGAAATAGTCGGGGTCGCCTCCACGCACAGCGTGGGCTCTGGAACCCATCTCCTCGAGAGAGGCTGGACTCTCTTCTACTCTGAAGTGGCCCACGGGAGAGGCGGCGGGCTGGGGTGGGTTTGCTTGTCGCCCCCCAGCTCAGCCGTCTCGTGTTGGTGTTTAGATGAGAGGGTTACATCCCTGCACCTTCGGGTTGGGTATAGGTCTCTGACTGTCGTTTCGGCCTATGGGCCTAGCGGTAGTGCGGGGTACCCCGCTTTCTTGGCGTCCCTGTCGGGGTGCTGGATAGTGCCCCTCCCTGGGACTCCATTATTCTGCTGGGGGACTTCCACGCCCACGTGGGAAACGACAGTGACACCTGAAGAGGCGTGATCGGGAGGAATGGCCTCCCCAATCTGAATCCGAGTGGTGCTTTGTTATTGGACTTCTGTGTTAGCCACGGGTTGTCCATACTGAACACCATGTTCAAACATAAAGGTGTCCATCAGTGCACTTGGCACCAGGACACCCTAGGCAGGAGGTCAATGATCGACTTTGCTGTCGTATCATCAGACCTTCGGCCGCATGTTTTGGACACTCGGGTGAAGAGAGGGGCTGAGCTGTCCACTGATCACCACCTGGTGGTGAGTTGGATCCGCTGGAGGAGGAGAAAGCCGGACAGACTTGGCAGATCCAAGCGCATAGTGAGGGTCTGCTGGGAACGTCTGGCGGAGCCCTCGGCCAGGGATGTATTCAACTCCCACCTCCGGGAGAGCTTTGACCAGATTCCGGGGGATGTTGGAGACATAGAGTCCGAGTGGACCATATTCTCCGCATCTGTTGTCGATGCTGCTGCCCGTAAGATCTGCGGTGCCTGTCGCGGCGGCACTCCCAGAAGCCGGTGGTGGACACCGGCAGTAAGGGATGCTGTCAGGCTGAAGAAGGAGTCCTATCGGCTGTGGTTGGCTTGTGGGACTGAGGCGGCTGACGGATACCGTGAGGCTAAGCGTGCTGCGGCCCGGGTGTGGCAGAGGCAAAAACTCAGGACTGGGAGGAGTTCAGTGAGGCCATGGAGGAGGACTACCGGGTGGCCTCGAAGTGATTCTGGCAAACCGTCCGGCGCCTCAGGAGGGGGAAGCAGTGCTTCACCAACACTGTTTACAGTGGGGGTGGGAGGCTGCTGACCTCGACTGGGGACATTATTGGGCAGTGGAAGGAGTACTTGGAGGATCTCCTCAATCCTGCCATCACGCATTCCCTGGTGGAAACAGAGGCTGGGGACTCGGGGTTGGACTCTTTCATCACCCAGGCTGAAGTCACCGAGGTGGTTAAAAAGCTCCGCGGTGGCGGAGCTTCAGGGCTGGATGAGATCTGCCCTGAGTACCTCAAATCTCTGGATGTTTGGGGCTGTCATGGTTGACACGCCTCTTCCACATTGCATGGCGGTCGGGGACAGTACCTCTGGACTGGCAGACTGGGGTGGTGGTCCCCCTTCATAAGAAGGGTGACCGGAGGGTGTGTTCCAACTACAGGGGGATCACACTCCTCAGCCTCCCTGGTAAGGCCTACGCCGGGGTATTGGAGAGGAGCGTCCGGCCGATAGTCGAACCTCGGCTTCAGGAGGAGCAGTGTAGTTTTCATCCCGGCTGTGGAACACTGGACCAGCTCTATACCCTCTACAGGGTACTTGAGGGTTCATGGGAGTTTGCCCAACCGGTCCACATGTGTTTTGTGGACCTGGAGAAAGCATTCGACTGTGTCCCTCGTGATGCCCTGTGGGGGGTGTTCCAGGAGTATGGAATCGGGGGCCCTTTATTAGGGGCCATCCGGTCCCTGTACAAGCGGAGCAGGAGTTTGGTCTGCATTGCCGGCACTAAGTCTGACCTGTTCCCGGTGCATGTTGGACTCCGGCAGGGCTGCCCTTTGTCACCGGTCCTGTTCATAACTTTTATGGACAGGATTTCTAGATGCAGCCAAGGGCCGGCGAGGGTCTGGTTTGGGGACCAGTGGATTTCGTCTCTTCTTTTTGCAGATGACGTGGTCCTGCTGGCCCCCTCTAGCCAAGACCTACAGCATGTACTGGGGCGGTTCGCAGCCAAGTGTGAAGCGGCTGGGATGAAGATCAGCTCCTCCAAGTCAGAGGCCATGGTACTCGACTGGAAAAGGGTGGCTTGTCCTCTTCAGGTTGGAGGGGAGTTCCTGCCTCAAGTGGAGGAGTTCAAGTATCTCGGGGTCTTGTTCACGAGTGAGGGAAGAATGGAGCGGGAGATCGACAGACGGATCGGTGCGGCTGCCGCAGTAATGGGGGCACTGTGCCTGTCCATTGTGGTGAAGAGGGAGCTGAGCCAAAAAGCGAAGCTCTCGATTTACTGGTCGGTTTACGTTCCTACCCTCACCTATGGCCATGAACTTTGGGTCATGACCGAAAGAACGAGATCCCGGATACAAGCGACTGAAATGAGCTTCCTCCTAGGGTGAGGAGCCCAGCCATCCGGTAGGGGCTCGGAGCAGAGCCACTGCTCCTCCACATCGAGAGGAGCCAGTTGAGGTGGCTCGGGCATCTATACCGGATGCCTCCTGGACGCCTTCCTCGGGAGGTGTTCCAGGCACGTCCCACCGGGAGGAGGCCCAGGGAAAGGCCCAGGACACACTGGAAGGGACTATGTCTCTCGGCTGGCCTGGGAACGCCTTGGGCTACCCCCGGAGGAGCTGGAGGAGGTGTCTGGGGAGAGGGATGTCTGGGCGTCTCTGCTGAGTCTGCTGCCCCCGCGACCCAGTCCCGGATAAGCGGAAGACGATGAGAAGTACAAGCGACAAGTAAAAATAAAGCGAAAAACAATCTTTTACCAACTGATAAAAGAAATTCCAGCTCTTCTGCAAGGCTTAACCTTACAAAGAAGGTAGAGAAACTGATAAAATTATTGAAAATATTTACAAGACATTTACAATATTTACAAGAATCCTTTAAATCTGTCTGGTAGGGAGATGATATGAAAATATAAAAGGGAATAACTGTCATCACAATTTTCCTCACTTTATTACTCCACCTTCTGGCTGAGGAGACTTTCCTTTTTTTAGCATCTTGGCTCTAGTGTTTAAGCTAGGCTGCTTCTCACTTTGGGTTCGCCTTAAACTGTCAGACAAGATGCCTCATTAAACAACAAAGTGAGGGATGCACTCCCGACAGTTGGAGGCTTGATCAAAGATGTGTAATCACATCTTTGATCAAGCCACTCCGACATGTTTTGACACTCTTATGTAACTTTAATTTGTGCACTAACTGGATCTGTTTTATTTCATGCCATTTTTTATGATAATTACCACCTGACACATAATGTTGAGAAGCAATAACTCAACAACTAAAGCATCTTTCAATATTATTCATACCCCTTGAAATGTTTTGCATTGTGTCATATAACAAACAAACTTAGCTGTATTGGGATTTTATGATAGACCACCACAAAATAGTTAAAAGAAGGACACTATTCCAAACCAAATCTGAAAAGTGAAGCATCATTTGTAATCAGCCTCCTTTGCTCGTAAATAGCATACATTGTAATATTTGGTGTTGCAAGGCACTGTATCACCAAGAAAATGTAACCATATCACATTGAGAAGTTATTTGAAAACTTGCAAATGTGAAATTTGAAACTTAAAATTAAAACTATAAATATAACCTAAATATATTCCCAGTGATTTCTGTCTATTAGCTGTTGACTGGTTTAAATCCCACTGAAGGACAGCTGTTGTCAGTCCAGACTCTGGTGCAGCTCATGATAATAGCCTCAGGTTCCTCATCAGGGCCGCAAAATAACACAGTAGAGAGCCACTCAACCAGATCAAAATGTGGGTGTGTGAGGAAGTGTGTGTGTTATGTTGAGCTGGAAGGCCCATTAACATTCATCAGTGGGTTAATAGACCAGCATTAACGTCAGCTGTTTATATGAAAAATAACTTATAAGGCCTTGGTGTATATGGGCTGATAAAGCATGCTCTGCTCCACACCACATTTGACAGCATGTGTGTGTGTGAGTGAGTGTGTGTGTGTGTGTGTGTGTGTGTGTGTGTGTGTGCTCCTGTCTTGGCATCACAGTGAGAACCATTTTCCCGATTTTACCATCAAATTGAGGACCGTTGGTACCAAAGTGAGGACATTTTGCTGGTCCTCACGACCTATTTTGCTAACGGTTAGGTTTAGGACTAAGGTGTGAATTGAGTTTAGGTTAAGGTTAGGGTTAGGCATGCACTAGTAATGGTTAGGTTTAGGGTTATTGTCAGGGTTAGAGCATAGAAAGGGTTGAAAATGACTGAAAATCAATGGAAGTCAATGGGAGTCAACACATGGTCCTCACTACATATAGCAAAACAAGTGTGTGTGTGTGTGTGTGTGTGTGTGTGAGCATGTGCAAGCATGTGCACTAGGATGGAAAGGGATTTAGGAGGTGGTGCTTATGAAATCTCTGAAGGCAGCATCTGACACTGAAATGAATTTATTGATTGGCTAATAGCCAAATTTAACCACAGGCTGGATGGCCTTGTATTAAGGGTGTGTACCAAGGCTTCTACACAAAAAGAGGGCAAAATCTGAAAAAATTAAACAAAACATGATCTGGGATCTGAAGTAAAATTCTTTTTTTTTCTTTATATTTATTTAACCAGGACTTCCATTAGGATTAATATCTCTTTTTCAAGAGATATCTAAAAAAGGAACATCTTTACAAGTTACAGGCTAAAAGTTTGACATCAAAATAAGTAAATAAAAACTGAGTGAAACTTGTAGAGGTACAATGTACAGCTTAAGAACAGCAGTGACACTGTTCAGTGAAAGAAGTCCTTAAAAGTGCTTTTTCTCTCTCCCAGAGAGACAAAGGGATTAAGCTTTGATGTAGTCTGAAGATTATTCCACCACAAAGCTGAACAGTAATAAAAAACAGTTCTAGCAGGTTTAGAAAATAGTCTGGGTACTTGAAAGAGAAGTTAACTCTGTGATTTCAAATCATCACAAATGTTTGAAGGTGTTAAATTACTCAAATAGTACTCATATAAATAATGTCATCATAGTGAAGAACATTCCAAAATATAGCCGAAGAAAGTTTTACCTGAATTATAAAGTAAGATTTGCACTAATTCCTTAATAAAAGCTAAGTCTAACCTTCAGCTTTCTTACTAAATGCTTAAAATGTGTTCTATCTGAAAGGAAACTTATAAACCATCCTAATGTCACAAAACCCATACTAACATCACTGAACAGAATTAAGTGGCCTGGACAGATCAACAAATAAGCAAAATTTATTTTCCTGTATAAAGCCTTCACTCCATCATTCATTACCAACATAGCTGCTAGTATGGTAATATGACCTTATGACTTGACCTAAAGCAAGACTCATTTTCAGTTGTTATAGCCAACTCACTGTTTATTGTGCCGAGTTGAAAGTGTTGTAATTCCAACTACTCCTGCAACTAATAGCATGTGACTCTGACCTCTATGCAGAAAGTTGCTATTATTATGTCAGCCTATGAGCCTTTAGGGACCCTACATAAAACCAAGAGAAAAAACTGATGTTAAGCATGATCAAATGCTGCAAAAGAGCTGTTTCTCACACTTTAGCTATGAAAAAGTACTATGAAAGCTATGAACAAGTACTGATTAAAAAGAGTAGCGAAAAGTTACAGAACGACTCAGTGAAAAGATAAAGATATCTATCTACATTGATAATTGGCGAACATTTTGGGGAAAACCTGGTCTGATCCGGAGAGACGGCATCCATCCCACTTTGGATGGAGCAGCTCTTCTTTCTAAGAATCTGGCCGAATTTATTTTTTCCCCCAAAACCTCTGACAACCCAGGGTTCAGGCCAGGAAGCAGGGTCGTAGTTTTAAACTCCTCTCTGCAGCTTCTGTACTGCTACCCCCCCTTACCCTTTTAAGACAGGGTCTCCCCCACGGCCCCAAAATTGAATAGATTAAAAAAATTTCTAAAAGAGGAATCAGGAAAATCGAATAAAAATAAACACAACTCAGAAAAAATAAAAAATAAAAAAATTTAAATGTGGCTTACTGAACATAAGATCTCTCTCTTCAAAGACTTTGCTAGTTAGGGACCTGATTTGTGACAATCAGATTTATTTATTTTGCCTCACAAAAACTGGCTGCAGCAAGGGGGTTTATTTACTAAAAATGAGTCAACTCAATTTTTTTAAAATTTTTCACATTCCTTGAAATACTGGGCGAGGAGGAGGAGTAGCAACCATCTTTCAGTCCGATTTATTGACTAGTCCCAGACCAAAAATAGCTAAAAAACTCTTAATATTTAATCCTTAGTTTTCCCATCAAATTGCAAAGCACTAAAACCACTTCTGTTTGTTTTTTGTACCTCCACCAGGCCTTACTCTCAATTTGTAGATCAGTTTTCAGACCTTTTATTGATTTAGTGTTAAAAATACAGATAAAGTTATTAAGGGGGATTTTAACATTCATGTTGACACTGAAAGTGATAGCTTAAATATAGCCTTTAATGGTATCTTAGACTTAATTGGGTTACTCAAAAAATAAAAAACTACCCCCGTTTGTTTTTTCTCTGGACCTTGTGCTGACATAGGCATTGAGTGTACAGACATAACAATATTTTTCACAACCCTGTGCTGTTTGCCCTTTTTTTAAAACCTTTGAGTTTAATTTAACCGAGAACTCCACACCTGAAAGAAAATTTCATTATAGTAGATCATTATCAGACGATGCTGTAACAACCTTTAAAGAATCTGTTCCACTTTTAATTTGCTCATTATCACAGAAAACACAGTGGAGGGCAATCATTTTGTTTCTTCCCCTTCACAAATTGATTCTCTTGTTCATAGTGTTACTTCATCATTGCGTGGTGCATTAGACAATGCAGCCCCCTTGAAAAAGAAGGTAATAATTCATAGGAGGCTAGCTCCCTGGTTTAATTCAGAGCTGCGTACTTTAAAGCACAATGTTAGAAAATTGGAGCGAAAATGGCACTCTACACACCTACAGGATTCCAACTTAATCTGGAAAAATAGCCTACTGTTGTATAAAAAGACACTTCACCAAGCTAGAACAGCTTATTTCTCATCCTCAATAGAAGAGAACAAGAATAATCCTAGGTTTCTCTTTAGTACAGTTGCTAAACTTACACAGAGTCATAGCTCTGTTGAGCCATCCATTCCCTTAGCTCTCAGCAGTCATGACTTTATGGGATTCTTCCAAAATAAAATTGATTCTACTAAGAAGAAAATCTTTGACAATCCCCAGAGA
Source organism: Crenichthys baileyi (assembly GCA_036173005.1). NCBI lineage: Eukaryota > Metazoa > Chordata > Actinopteri > Cyprinodontiformes > Goodeidae > Crenichthys > Crenichthys baileyi. Next base: position 776,995 of record JAHHUM010000890.1, read on the forward strand.
TGATTACTTCATCCTCAACAAGTGAGACAACATTGAAAATAACTGTAGAACCTGATCTGTGTTTGGACTGTTTTGATCCAGTGGAGCTTCCTGAGTTATCAGAAATATTAGTTTCATCTAAACCTTCAACTTGTATGTTAGACCCAATCCCAACCCCAAAATATTTAAGGAAGTGTTCCTCTGATTACCAGCCCATTTTAGATATGATTAATTTATCTTTAGTAAATGGGTATGTACCACAGGCTTTTAAGGTAGCTGTAATTAAATCTTTGCTTAAGAAACCTTCGCTTGATCGAGATGACTTAATAAATTACAGACCTATATCCAATCTTCCATTCTTATCTAAAATTCTTGAGAAAATAGTTGCTAATCAAATGTGTGAGCATTTACACAGCAATGACCTGTTTGAAGACTTTCAGTCAGGTTTCAGAGCTCATCATAGCACTGAAACAGCTCTGCTGAAAGTCACTAATGATATTCTTATTGCCTCAGATAATGGACTTGTGTCTGTACTGGTTCCAGTCGGTCGTGGCAGATGGCCGCTCACACTGAGCCTGGTTCTGCTGGAGGTTTCTTCCTGTTAAAAGGGAGTTTTTCCTTTTTTCCCCTTCCAAACTACATGCATGTTCAGTATGAGGGATTGCTGCAAAAAGTCAACCCAGTGACTGTCCACTGTCTCTACATGCTCATCCGGGAGGAGGGGAATGCTGCAAGTCACTGAACGGATGCAATCTGCTGGGTTTCCCTTAGATAGACAAACTTTTTATCCAATTTGAATAAATAACAGAATCTGACTGCACTGTTCAATGATTCGGATTAATTGTAATCAGTTATGTAATCAATTAATTGTACCTGACTTTTGTGAAGTGCCTTGAGACGACATGTGTTGTGAATTGGCGCTATATAAATAAACTGAATTGAATTGAATCGAATAGAATCAAAGCTAAAGAAAGCTAAAGAAAGCTAAAGAAAAGAGATGATTAGGAGCTGATGGAACATCATGCAAAAGCCCACATGTAGATAAACAAGCAAAACTCTAAGAGTTTCAACTGTTTCATTGGAAAAAACAAAAATAAGTTTAACACTCTCTTTGTTTTCTTAGTTTTTTTTCTTGCTATTTTTACTTGTGAAGCATAATGAAAAATTAGAGGAGACACATAATTCTACAACAAACAAAGAACTGCTAATTGGGGTGTTTTTTTCCTAAAACCTTGATATATATGAATGTGTATCAATGATTGTGTGTGTGTAGACTCATTATCTCTGCCAGTTCTGTAGCACAGATCACAGTTCTTTTTAATTAACCCGCGGAGTTTATATTTATCTCACAATCCTATGCAGCTGTGCTGCATGCCCGTCCAACAGACAAAGTGGGAGAGAAGGCAACCACAAGATTTAGCTACAGTAAGTGAAAATAGATGCTGCTTACAAACATCAACTTTCACCTTTAATGAGCAGATCTGTGTTTAGTGACTCATCTTAGTCTTGCTGCTGTCGGATTACAAACAGCCAGCAAAAAGAATTAGTCACCGTGTGGAAGCCTGCATTCAAGCTGTGGTATTCCTGCTGTTATTCATTAAATATTTACATAACTCTGCTGGTATAACCTCTGCTCTGAAATAATAATCTTTAATATTTAGAAGCACATATTTGTTAAGGTGTTTTAGGCCAGAACCTTAATCTTGGATTAGCATGACGTCAAACTTCTGAGGAAAATACATGTTTTCAGATTTTTTACAGGAAGTGTTTCCACTGCAGCTGGTCTTGAAGTTACTGCAATCAAAATTATATTAAACTGATGTCAAAATTTATGCACTCCTTCATTCATTCTTACACTCATTCATTCACTACCTCTGCTTCAGAGCCACCTGTTAAGAAAAACTTAGCGTGTTCTAAATATGAAGCCACTTAGAAGATCCAATACATTCATATTGCAAGGCTGACAGCTATTTCCAGAATTCATTTATCACTGTTTTTTATACTCCCATAGATCTTAACATTAATTTGAGTGACTAGTTAGAAAACTTTATTCAGTTTAGCATTTTAATGTTACTGAATGACACACTCAGTCCTTGTGCCCTGAACTGTTCCTCTTTTCCTTAATAGTGAGCTAAGAGGCTGTCTGCAGGAAAATACAGATATAAAAATAAATTGGATTCAAATTAAGTCAGTAACTACTGGCAGCTGCTTATTATTTACCACGGCAAGATGAGAGAGGTGTTAATCTTATCTAAATCTAAAAAAGCTAATGTATAGGACAATTTTCTGATCTCCCGATTTTGTAGAGCTTTGCTGTAGAGCTTTGCTCTCCTGACGGCGATTAAGTTTACCTTAAGAATTATAATTAACTGCAATCAACTTTAATTTTCCAGCCTTACGGTGGTGAGTAGCTATTTATTTATAAGATGCGACATCACACTGTGTGTATGAGAAAGGAGTCCCTGTAAAACAACGACAAAATAAGTATTGAGCGGACATTTTAAACCGTCTTTAGTGTTTGATGTTAGCAATTATCACGTTCAGTAAACAATAGTACCTGTAAACAGAGGTCTCTGTGTGTATCTACTAAAGAAAGTACACCCTTACTGTAACTGCGATATTTTTAAAAGACTGCCAACATTTTCAAATCCAGCATGTTCCACAACAGACAGAAAGTAAAACCCTCAAGGAAAATAAAATAGAGAAACCTTACTTTACAAATACAATACAACATTCATAGAAAATGTACCTAATGGCAGTCAGGCTACCTCTGGCGAGCACATGGAGGGCCATGCAGCCCTCCAAAGAAATACCACCCCACGCCTTTACTGACCCACTGCCAAACCGGTCATGCTGAAGGATGTTGCAGGCAGCAAATCGCTCTCCACAATGTCTCAAGACTCTGTCACATCTGTCACGTCTGCTCAGTGTGAACCTGCTATCATCTGTGAAGAGCACAGGGCGCCAGTGGCGAATTTGCCAATCCTGGTGTTCTCTGGCTAATGCCAAGCGTCCTGCATGGTGTTGGGCTGTGAGCACAACCCCCATTTGTGGATGTTGGGCCCTCATACCATCCTCATGGAGTTGGTTTCTAACCGTTTGTGCAGACACATGCACATTTGTGGCCTGCTGGAGGGCTCTGGCAGTGCTCCTCCTGTTCCCCCTTGCACAAAGGCGAAGGTAGCGGTCCTGCTGCTGGGTTGTTGCCCTCCTACGGCCTCCTCCACGTCTCCTGGTGTACTGGCCTGTCTCCTGGTAGCGCCTCCAGGCTCTGGACACTACGCTGACAGACACAGCAAACCTTCTTGCCTAGCTCGCATTGATGTGCCATCCTGGATGAGCTGCACTACCTGAGCCACTTGTGTGGGTTGTAGAGTCCGTCTCATGCTACCACGAGTGTGAAAGCACCACCAACATTCAAAAGTGACCAAAACATCAGCCAGAAAGCATAGGTACTGAGAAGTGGTCTGTGGTCCCCACCTGCAGAACCACTCCTTTATTGAGTGAGTTTTGCTAATCGCCAAAGATTTCCCCCTGTTGTCTATTCCATTTGCACAGCAGCATGTGAAATTGATTGTCAATCAGTGTTGCTTCCTAAGTGGACAGTTTGATTTCAAAGAAGTTTGATTTACTTGGAGTTATATTGTGTTGTTTAAGTGTTCCCTTTATCTTTTTGAGCAGTGTAGTTGTAAGAAATAAACATACACAGCTTTAGCTTTAACACATTTTCCATTGTCATAATAGTTCAACCTGTTTTATATTTAATATATCAATGAAACATTTTTCACTTTAACTGTCTTTAGTTCTCCAACTGATTCTACAGTTACTCATCTTCCAACATCCAATCCCTGACTTTTCATAATCTTTCTATACAAGTCAAAGCAGGTACCCAATACTGAAGAGTAAGAGCCTGACACACGAACTGGGGGAAATCTTCTTCTCTTCAAGCTCAGCATTTTAACACCTCCCAAGGTCATTTCTGCTCTCCCTGCTGAGAGACTCTGTCACTTTTAATAACTTTTAAAGGAAGCATATTTTCTCTCCTTTGACAGATTGAGGAGTAGAGGGACCAGTCGCAGGCTGACTCAATCATAAAGTACCAACAGAGCGAGAAGGTGCGAAGTGAGAAGAGAAGCCTGCAATCACTAACGCTTTTACACTGTTACTCCATGAAATGTATCTCCACATAGAACAAAAGTGGGAAGTCTGTCAGTCACTGACTGTTTCAAGTTGGACAGTGAGCTGACATTGCACCTAGATTTCACAACAGTAAAAGTCACTCACTGTCAAAAATATCTGAGTTTTGCTGCTCAATTAATGTGTTCATTGAAATTTTGACTGCCAATATGCATGCATATCAAGAGAGAAAATACATTTAAATTTTATTTTTCTTTTCATAATTTAGGTATTGCTTTTTAAATAATTTTTGCTAGATTATACTTATATACGTATAATATCAGCATAGAAAAGTGTGGAGAGTTATAATCTCCTAAAGTTAACAAAAAATTAAGTGTAACTATACATTTAAAGATATGAAAAAAGCAAAATTATAGCAAGCCAAACTATTTTAACAATGTTAGAAAGCACATTTAGTAGCAAATGCTGCATATCCTTTTTGGGTCCGGTTTTGGCTACTTTAGGTAAATGGTATGGTCGGTCTGGTTGCCTCAGAGTGTCTGTGGTAGATTTGTCTACAAGCTCCTACTGCATTTAATGGCATAATAAGTTATATCTAGTTCAGGCAGCAAATTGGACAGGAGACAGCAAATATAAAAAGGCACGGTTACGAAGGACAGAGGACTGCTTGCATGTTTACAATTCTACAGGAAATTGTCTGATTTGAAGCAGGCCAGTAATTTAATCTCATTCACTGAATATGTGTGCTTTCGTTTTCCTGCTAAATATTTTTCTAACTTCTTTAACATTACAGAATTGAAGGCCAGACAAGAACTTCCAAGTCAGAACCATTATTGCTTTTTCCTTACCAAAACAGTTACATGATGCATCATTTTGGTACGGCAAACTAATTAATACTTTGTTTATGGATAGGCAACAACAATGTGATTTAGTGAAATGTTATTTAGTGACATTGTATCACTGTTATTAGTAGTCAGAGTAACTCTGGCAGGTATCAGACAATCTGGGATTTCTTTCTTTTAGTTAGTGTGCAGTAGACCAGATATAAAATGTAGCATCCATGCATTTTCCACTGATAGGGTTACTGTTCTTCTGAAAAAAATAAAATGAGCTAAAATGTTCTTTACAGGACTGCAGAGGTCATAATGGTGCATGACTGAGTTTAATTAGCAAACCCAAAAGTCACTCCATAGCCAAGGATTAGTTACTTGAATTTAAAATTAGCTTTTGGCAGCAATTGGTAACCCTTGAAGGTCATTCAGCTCTTTTACTGCTTTTTACTGTTAATTACTTAGTAGTGCCTCGTACCTTACCCACCAAACAGTCTGGTCCAGATCTATGCTTTGTATTCAAGTTTTTCATTCAAAGTTTAGTAGAGTTCATTATCAAATGGTATTTACTCAAGGTCTTTCTGCTGAACTTCTTAGCCTTAAAATATCATTATGTTAATAGTAATGTATCGTAATCTGGCAATGTAAAAATGGTTCCAATAATGAGTTTTTTGAAATTTTTTTAAATGAATTTAGATTTAAGTTTAATATATTACCTTGGCTTATTTGCAAGTATATATCTTTGAATACTGATATGCATGCTTTGCTACTGGTATTAGCTCTACCATCATACCTGTTCCTGTTGGTCAAGCCACTGGTCGACCATTGGATGGTTGGGACTAAGGGAAGAACGAATCAAGTCTCTGTGAAACTGAGTAGTCCAGCCACTCACATCACGAGGAAGACTCCGATAGGCTTGGGCTCCTCTACCCTGCCAAACAACAAGAAAGTGTGGAGCTATTAATATGCTTCACTACATCAATGTGATACAGAGGCAGCTTTCAATGGAAAATAATTACCTACACTGTTTCTGTCACTGCTAAAACAGGAAAATGAATAGGCAGTGACTTTCTAAAATGGACTAATATAAACTGCTTGATCTACCTTTCATATCTGTAGTTAAGAAAATGCAGATGCAGATACATGCAGAAAATACAGATGCAGTGAAAACTTTTAAAAGTAGTCAAAAGCGCCTCTTCCTTCACGCTGCTACAGCAAACAGCTAGACTTCAGCATGTGCTTTTCTTTTCTCTTCATTGCTATTTTATACTTTTGCAGTTTTGGTAATTTAATCCTCAACTTTTTCTGTAATAAAATGTGGCTTTCAGCCACAGAACATTGATGTGCCTGCTTCCAGACTGAAGACCAGATGGTTCAGTGAAGGTCCTTTTATTTCATTGTGGTCTATTTTTAATGTAATTTTAGGATGTGTTATATGTCTGATATTTTGTCTTGCTACAGTCTTTTAAACTGTTTTATGTTGTTAAAGGCCCATGGGGATGCAAATGAACAAAGTCTATAAATGTTATAGTGTTCAGTATTTGTTATACTCAACACTTGTCCCCATGCAAATAAACAATAGCGAAGAAGAAAAAGACATCAACTAACTTTTCACCGAAATGGTAGTCAATGGAGTCAATGATCTCAGAACAGACTTCGGGACATACCAGAAAGGCTGAATTTTTTAAACAAAAGCTGCAGTGTTTTATAATTTAAACTTCTGTCTATGTATAGCATGCTGGTTTTGCGAATGTTGGTAGCCTGCAAGTAAACCGATTCTTTAGACTCAGCTCACTTAAAAGAGCCATTTCTTTTGGCTCCCGAACAGATCTTAATGTTTGCTTAATTAATTATTATCATACTATACAGTGAGACTATGACGCCCGAAGACATAAAGTTTCATTTTCAGTGTGAATCCAGAGCTTCATAAACCATACAACCTCCAGTTCACAATTATATTAACATTGAACACCAACCTAACCAGCAACATTGAACAGAGCCCTTTAAATGTAACAGCAGCCTTGCTTATGGCGTTGTAGAACTTGCCATTCCTTTTGCTAGTTAGCCAGTGTGTATACCTGCTGACCCTCCACCCTTCTGCTAGTGCAGACAGAGACCACGACACACATTCTGACCAAAAAAAGTGTGACATAGAGAGAGAAAAGCAAAAAAAAAAAAAACAACTCCCAATCTGGAGCAATCTTGTTATTCACTTCAAAGATTCTACTCTAAGACTCTAAGATTAACACATCATTACCTTCATAAAATCTCGGAGCGAAGACAAGAATCTCTACAGAATACACAGCTTATTGTTTTGTGGAATTAGCCAAGCTAGCCGTACTAATCATGCTAATTGCTGCAATAAAAAGCCAGAGAAAGCTTAAGCTTTTAACTTCATAATAATTTTGTCTTAGTTTTAAAATAATAAAATAGTACAATAGTAAAGTTTTACTACAAATAGTGTCTGACACACATGTCACTATCATTTCTTATTTCAATAATTAACAATATGTTAACGTAAAAATTTTTGAATGCTGTAGATTATACATTATTCAAATGTTCATTTATTTCAGTAACTCAATTCACTAAGTGATATACTTTATTTTTGTTAATCATGATGATTTTCTGCTTTCAATGGAAACATATTTACATTTAAGATTAGAATTATACAAAGGACCAATAACAATACAGAAATGTGGGCTTAATGAAAAGTGTGTTTATTACCTGGTTGTGGTTTTTAAAAGTTATATTTAATGTAAATAAACAAGCGTCATCGGAACGCATATTCAACTTTATTGAGTACGACCGTAGTTCTTAAAACAATTTAATCGGCATGCCAATCTAGGCTTTACAAAACGCGTAAGTCAGAAATCAGCCACAAATCAAAGAGTTGGAAAAAAGACACTTGGTGGTGGAAGATGTTTCGGGTTTCTTGCACTGTCTATCAAATAATCCAGCTTGTTCGTTCAAGTCTCATTCAGATCTGTCCTCTGTTCCCTTGACCTTTCTTCGCAGCTTTGGGTGCCAAACTTAGGCTCCTCTATTACACAAAAAGAACCGTCCACATATCTCTTGCCAAGCTAACTTCAAACAGCAGCAGACTTAAGAAGAATTACATCCCAAGAACATGTTTATATGCTAGACATGCAAGCTTTGACTTTAAATCTCAGTAACTGAATGTTGTACGTCAGAGGGCAGAAAAATTAAATTAAATATCAAAACCCAAAGTGAAGTGATTTAAAAGAAAACACTTACATTGATTTAAGATTTGATGAATAAAAAAATAACAAACTGTGGACCAAGAAACTAAAGTTTAGGTATGCGTACCACATAAGAAACATATAGAAAAAAATAGGCATATAACAAAACTGAGAAAACTATGCAGGTCTTTAATTGTAAAACGTGAGGAGGGAGGAAACAAGAAAAATGAGAAAGTGCAAAGAGGGCAAGTTATGCTTTGCAAGTCAATAAGTGACAGCTAACAATTGTAAATAAAGAAATCAGACTCCTGACCCTTGCATGCTTTGATAAAACACATGTTTTCAGCACAGCTAAATGTGCCATGAAGGGGCCTGAGGAAGCAATGCAGACAGGATCATAAAACTCAAGTGAACATGTGGAGTCTGACAGGGAGACAGCCGTGATAACCATCGCAGAGGAACAACTGACTCCTGTCCACAAACTTTTACGACATATAATATCATAAAATGCAAAGAAAGCCAGATGCTAAAGGGTAGGGTTAAACCAAAATGCACACACAATACAGACCAAATATTCCCATTTGCTGACTGTGAAGAAGCATTTTAAAATGTTTTAAAGTCAATGGGATGTGATGAGTTTACATGTTCAGCTGTTGACTGAGAATCTCTGTTGGCCTCATAAAATCTGACTCAGCTGGATTTGGACATTTGACATTTTGGGGAAAAGAAATAATTCCAGACAATGGAAAAACATTGGTTTTCTTTAGTGTAAGGCAGGCATCCAACTGTGTTTTGGCACTGGCAATCACAAATGCATGTTCCTTTCAAACGCTTTACACTAAAAACTATTTAGCATATGTTGCTGAGTGGCTAAATTAAAAATAAATCCTTATGCAACAACAATGATACTGTAGGCTGTATAAACATTAGATGTATGACAAAAAAATCATGACATTTAAATCAGCTTTTTTTTTTGACAAACTTATTTATTGAACAATTTGAACATTATATTACAAACATAGCGCCATTGCCTTGCCAATAAAGAATTTAAAATACATTTACACAGACACCGACATGCCCCTACATATACAAAACACATGCGCATATATATAGAACACAAAAATAACTAGAAAGGGGAGAAGTAGAAGACAGAAACTGGGCTGACCTACCAAGATAAAGTAAACAAAAAAACAAATATAGCTTTCTTCTGTCCCATTCAGGTATTGCCACTAAGACCGGAATCATCATTGAACATAAGTAGGGGTTATGCAAAGGAATGGGGAATCCTAAAATACTTTCCAGGCAACCATGCACCCTGGACCAGAGGTCAGACACAGAGGGACATTCCCCACAAATATGAAGATGTTCCAACAATATTCTGATCACATTCTGTGCAGTTGGGATTGTCTGTCAGTTTCATTGTAAAGTGTCTGTATGGTGTGGCATAAAATTTGTGCACAATCTTATAATGAATAAGTTGATGCACTGGATTTCTAAATGAGATGGGTATATTGGTCCAAATATTGTCCCAGTCCAAATCATAATCCTGTCCCTCAAGTTCATGGTTCCATGAACTGATCACACCCAATGTGCTGACTAATACTTTGGCAAAAAGCTTCAATTCTGTTGTGATAAGTAATAGCGTCTTGTAACTACCGCATCTCAATGGCGATTTATCTTTCTTAAGCAGTACTGATATGTGGGATGCATTTTGGTCATAATGGAAAGAGCCAGTGTCTAAAGCATAATTAAAGGAGTTTAAAAGCAAAAGCCCAACGATATCCCACAATTCCAAAAACAACTCTGGAGGAAGCCCATCAAAGCCAGAAGATTTCCTTTTTTGCATCGAGCTCAATACCTCTTTGAGTTCTAAAAGAGCAAGTGGTGTTTCAAGGACTTCTGCCTCATTGTCCTTCAGTGATGGTAATTTAAGTTCTGACAGATACAAATTAAGGACAGGCAAGTCAGGAGCCGGATCAGCCGTGTGGAGATGAGAATAAAATTCAGCAAAAGTACTATTTATTTCACCGGGGTCATAGGTGACCAGTCCAGCTGATGTCTGGATCGCACTGATAGTGGAGAAGGATTCTCTTAGTTTTAATCTGGCAGCTAAAAGCTTGATCTTTCACTCTGATCATAATATGTGAGTCTTGTACGATGAATTATAAACTCAGCTCCAGCCTTAAGCAAATTGTTCAGTTCAAATTTCAGAGCCGAGAGAGCTGAGTGGTTTTGATAAGAGAACTGCTGTTTCAGGTGAGATTCCAAAGTTCATATCTCCTCTTCTAACTGTGGAACCCTGTGCCTCCTAGTTGCCTTCAGATAAGAAGCAAATGACAAGGCCTCTCCCCTTATAAAGAATTTGGTTGTTTCCCAAAGTATTTGGGGGGAGACTGCTGTCTCTAATGTAATTTGTAGAAATACTTCAAGATTATTTCTCAGTTTTTTCAAAAAGTCTGCATTCTGGAGTAGTGTTGTATTGAAACGCCACCTTTGTCTATCTTTAGAGCAGGTGGGTAGGAACTTAAAGTTATAAATACAGGGTCATGATCTGATATTACAATAGGAAGGATATCAGTGGAATTAACACAGTGATTCAGGGAGGCAGGAGTAAACATATAGTCAATTCTTGAGTATGTCTTATGTCTAGCTGAGAAAAAAGTATAATTCTTAACTAATGGGTTCCTTAAGCGTCATTGGTCAATAATATTAAGCTCAGAGATGAAGATGTTAATCCCATGAGGGGAGCTCTGAGTCGAGCTTGCATTCAAGGATTTGTCTAAATTGGCGTCACACACCTGGTTAAAGTCACCCCGAGTCTAAGCTGATGATCTGGAAAATCTAAATGGGAACTAGAAATTGTGCTTAAGAATTTTGGATAATGGATATTTGGGGCGTATATCGATGCCAGACAAATTTTAGTATTCTAAATTGTAACGCAGACGCAAGTCAATCTGCCCATGCCATCATTACTTGATTTCTCCACTTTTACCCCTAACTTCCTACTAAATAAAATAGCCACTCCTTTTGTCCTATTTGTCGCAGAAGAGTGAGCAACACACCAATAAAACCTATTCTGAAACCTATGAACATCAGATGTCTTCAAATTTGTTTCTTGGATCAGAGCAATGGAGATCTCTTTACGTTTAAGGAATTCTAGGCATTTGGTGTGTTTAATCTGAGAATTTAGACCCCATACATTTCACGACATTACGTTAAAAGAGTTATTCATGATCTAGTTTGTACCTTATCAACTGGAGGCTATCACATGTAAGTCTACACAAAATGACACATCTTTTAAGCATGTAAATCAGAAAAAAATACATTACAGTTCCTACATAAATGACAAGGTTCTGGCAGCAAACACCTAACAATATCAATTACAACTGAACATTCCATTCCGCATGAGATGATAAATCTCTTAGGCTGAAGAAGAAAAAAAAAAAACTTACTTATTGACTAACTGTGGCCTCAACAATGACACACGTCATGTGTCCCAGTCCGTATAAGTATCAGAAACCATACCTTAACAACCTATTTGGGTCAAGTTGAAGCGGGCAAAGTATCTGCTAAAGGGGCCCTCATCATCCAATGTGGAGGGGAACGAGGAGCGGGGGGTACCAGCTTCATGGCCATAAATTTCTCAGCATCCGCCGCACTATTAAAAACGTGCAGCGAACAATTGTGTCTAACCTTCAAGGTGGCTGGGTGTCTCATGAATGGCCGCAGTCTTCTATTGGCCAGCTTTTTTCTTACTGCATCGAAGACTTTCCTCCTCTGCGCGGTTTTGTTGCTGTAGTCAGGAAAGAACAGCAGCCTGGATGTTGATGTCTGCCCCTCGCTGGATATCTAATGTGTAGGCGCGGACAAAAGGGCCCTGGCTCGGTTGAGAATTTTTAGGTTAGACCTTCGTGATCTGTCCTCCATCTCAGCAAACGTCTGGCGGAGGTTCAGTAGCTCTTTCTGGAGATCCACGCGTCTTGTTTTACCGCTCTGATGTTAGCCGATGTTAGCTGATGCTAGCCTCCCCTGCGGCTTCCTACCGACCTCGGCTTGCTGTGCGATATCCCCGCTGAGTTTGTTCACTGCCAGTTGGAGGCTTCAATCATAGCTTTCAAGGCTTGGATTTCACTGGGAGGCATTTCCTCTACTGCCTCTCTCACAGCTAACTTAATTTTTCCGGTTATCCTTTTTTTCTTGCTCACGCAATGCTAGCAGGATGGCTGTGTTTGAAGTGTCCTCCGGTTCTTGGCCTGAAGCTTTCTTTTTGTCCACTGTCTCGTCAGCAGACTCTTTATTCCTCGCTCCTCTTCCGCTCGACCTTTTGTAGCAATACTTAGACGCAAGTTAAACTAGAGCAGTTTCTGAATTGTAGGATATTTCGTGTATTATCAGACTTTTGAGATGGAGCTCAGACCTATCCGTACATCACGTCTCCACAGGCAACCAAATCTCTCTTTTTATAGTAGGGGAGTTAATGGACAGGGAGTTAGTTTCAGTTTTAAAAAAATCAGTACACCATTACCCTGTCAGAATGCAAAAAGTTTTTTTATTCAACCAATTGTGTCTTAAGTTTACCATACAACTAATCTTGTAATGTACTCGAGACCGGTCCCCAGTCATCAAAAACTAAATTCAGTAAAGAACACTGATGAACTCAAACTGTTGGTGGCATAGCAGAAGGGTATGTACCTCCAGCCCGCTAGTACACACAGCCAATGTAAGATCGCTAACACTGAATCTTTTGTAAGTATGATATCTGCATTGCAACAGCATTTTGACTTTACTGTTAATCGTTTGTGAATTCAAGTCTAAATATTCACACAGTTGATGACATTTAAGGTTCCTCACAAAAAGGCGCAGATTTTGATTTATACTATGTTGCTCACCATTCAGGGCGCTATTCTCTCAGAGGGCAGCATCGGCCCTCAGGGAAAAAATCAGAAAAAAACATCTAATTAACCAGTTTCACCCTAAATTCTTTTTTTGTTGTTGTGTATTGTGAAGCCCTGTTATTGGAAATTTCACACCCTCCTGCGGTGTGCACACACTGTAAGCATATGTAAGAATATGATCGTGCACCACTTTTACAATTAATGACACTGATGTTGGATCTGAATCAACTATCAGCTCTAAATTAAAGGGCTATCTCGCTCAGCAATTTGGACAGTATTTGAAAAAAAATCTAAAATATTAATACATTGTTTAAACCTAAACTGGATTTTTCTACGCATACTCAGTAAATTTTAACAATAAAGTTAGAGGTTTATTAAAATGTGTTTTGTTGGTAAATACTCAAAGAGGGCGCTTTCTATATATTTAGGACAGCCTTCGATTGAGACTAGACAACATTTTCTCATCTCCTCTCATTCTTGTTATCCCATTATCAATATATATATATATATATATATAATATATATATATAATAAATATATATATATATAATATATATGTTGGGTGCAGAATGAGGGGCTTTTCAAGGGCAGCATTTCATGCAAGAACTGCTCACAGGACTGTTGGAATGAAAGACCAAATACCCATGTCATCCCAGACATTAAAGCACTTTCTAATAGTGACAATAAAAATGTATTTGAATAGGATCCCCCCCTTGCTCTGGACACACTGATCACTCATGAAGAAGCTTTCTTAATTCCCAAGTTCTTATTTATTTACTCTTAGATTGCCAACATATCTCATTCTCCATCAGAAGTAAAGGTCTTTCAGGACCTTGAAAAGAAAGCCATTATAAGATGTTAATTAGCTTCCCATCCCCTTTGGACACCACAAGAAGGAGATACCCAGGTTACAGTCTTAAAAAGCAGTAAAATGGTGAATAGTAAAAAAAACGGTGATGTGTTTAACACCTTCTGCTTTTTTATGGATAAAAGAGGTGCCATCAGAAGAAACTGGTCTCAGATAAGTACTGTCTGTGGCACTGCTGAAAGTGTTTGAGTGTCTAACAGTTGTTCTTTTGATTTAAAACTGCAGAAGAGAAAAGGATGGAAATGAGGGAGACTGTGGGAAAGCAGAAGAGTTCTGTGAACTTAACAGTCATGAGAGAAGTGTAATTAACTACATTAGGTGCATTGTAGTTAATAAGGTACTGGTAAGATTTAAAACAGTATCAACAGGAACTGCAAACACACCCTCCATTTCTGCTACCTGTATGACCCCTTCCTTTTCCAATGGTTATGGTCAATCTGACAGAGAGAGGTATCCCAATCGTTGTGTTTTTAGTATAACAATGGCCATCAGTGGGCTCTAGATGGACAAACTGTCTACTTTTAAGGCTAGGCTTAAAAACTTTCCTTTTTTAAAAGGCTTATAGTAAGAGTGGCTTAAGTTATCCTGAGCTATCTCTGTAGTTATGCTGCTATAGGCTTGGCTGTTGGAGGACATAATGACCACTTTCACCCTCTTCCCTACATTCTCACACTATTTCCCAATTTTGCGTTATTTGTTTTATTTCAGCTTTTAACTTTGTTTCTCCTTTTGTCTTTTCCTAGAAGCAAACCCCCGGCCTGACTCTGTGTCTATCTGTGACACCTTTCTGGAGGGGGGCATCGTCTGAGCTTCTGCTGGCAACAACTTAATGCTCACCCTCTACCGATGATCCACATGGCCCTGTCTTTTGTTTTTAAAAACCCTTTCTTTTTCCTAGGCATGGGATTGACTGAGCTTTTACTGTAACAAATTTATATGTGCTCTCTTTCAGATTCAAACCTTAAAAACTGGCTCAGAGTTTATCAGTTCTTTCATTCTAGGTGAAACGACTAAAGGAGCTAAATCCTTTAACATTTACTTTCCTTCCCATAGAAAATACTCCTGGATCAGTGCACCCTGTTTTTTTTGTTTCTCTGCTCTTTTCTCTCAAAACCCCAGTCGGTCGTGGCAGATGGCCGCTCACACTGAGCTTGGGTTCTGGGGGGTTTCCCCTCCTGTTAAAAGGGGTTTTCCTCTCCACTGTCCCTACATGGCTGCTCAGTATGAGGGATTGCTGCAAAGTCAACGCCAGTGACTGTCCACTGTCTCTACATGCTCATCCGGGGGAGTGAATGCTGCAAGTCACTGACTGGATGCAATCTGCTGGGTTTCCTTAGACAAAAAACTTTTTTAACCAATTTGAATAAATAACTAACTTACTGCACTGTTCAATGGTTAGGACTAATTGGAATGTATGTACCTGACTTTTGTGAAGAGCCTTGAGACAACATGTGT
The DNA here is from genome assembly GCA_036173005.1 of Crenichthys baileyi. Taxonomy (NCBI): domain Eukaryota; kingdom Metazoa; phylum Chordata; class Actinopteri; order Cyprinodontiformes; family Goodeidae; genus Crenichthys; species Crenichthys baileyi. The sequence continues at coordinate 792,359 of JAHHUM010000890.1, forward strand.
TGTGAATTGGCGCTATATAAATAAACTGAACTGAATTGAATTATTAAAGAACTGATATAGAGTCAGGCTTTTAATGTACCATTATGTTTCATAGTGTTCATGTTGCATTACTTAATGAATGAAGTTACCTCCGTTTAACAGTCAATACTAACATAACTTTGTTACCTGTTGTTCTAGGGTGCTTGTGGCACCCTGTGAGCTTGGCTTGATGTTGTACATCTGGAAACCAGCAGTTGTGGACCAGCGAGTTGGATTCTTTCTTGATGGTTCCTCTTGACCAACCAGGGCCTCACCTGGAGGGAGGTCAGCCAAGGAGGGATCACTGCTTCGACGGACATTCAGTGACATGGCTGCTGTGGGAAACACAGAGGTGAAAAGTCAACAAAATAGTGAACAGAAAAGAGGACTTCCTGAAGTTAGAAAGAGTAGACAACACCATGTACAGCTGTTATGATTCTGGCACGTCTACTCTACCCTGTCTCTCTGGCTGCAATCCGCAGATGAGATGCACCTGGTGGCTGCTGCAGTGCAGTGCAATCTGTGGCATTCCAAGCACCTGTGTCTTCCCTGATATATACTGACTCTGACAAGCAGACGGTGCCAGATTTTTGAAAGCCATCGTGTGAGTAGATATCCAGTGGTCCTTCCTGTCTGATCATTGTTTTTTGACCTTGCCTTGCCTCTTGGATTTTTGCCTCTGCCTGCCCCTTGTCGGACTGTTTGGATTTTGGTTTTGACCCTGTTTCCTGCATCTGATTTATGCCTCTGCCTGCCCCTTGCCTGACGTCTCTTGTTCCGATCATTGACCCTGTTTCTGTCCCTGGATTATTGAATCAGCCTAGCCCTTGGATTATTCAGCCAAAAGTCACCTGTCTCTCTCACCTGCGCTGTGGAGATCCCTGCCTGCTACCCACTGAGGTTTCCACTCTGGGTTTCAAGTTTAACCCAAGACAAGAACAGGTTAGTGACTTTTCTGATCCTTGCAAGATTTGGAGAAACTACAAGTCACAAATCCTTCTTTCTGCTTCAGTGATTCCTGGAAGCTGTGTGGAGTTTAACCTGAGTGACGTTTTCCTGTGGCCGAATAAACTTTTTAATCTTTCAGTTCTGTGTCTGGCTGAATCTTGGGTCCGCCTTTTTCTAATTCGTAATAACAGCTTTATTTAAACATTTTCTCAATGCGACATCACAGATCTTTTCAAATGCAGCATACACCATTAAAAAAAACATTTTTTTTAATTCAAAGACCACCTTTTATAATAAAAGTAAATATCCTAAACCTTAGTAATGCTTATCTTGGCTATGATGAAAGCTGCGGTGATGCCAACCCAATGTGCCCTGCAAAGGTTTTCCCCCCCTTGAACGTCTCAATTTTTTTCAAAATCCACACATTTTTCATTTATATTGTAATCGTTTTTTGCATATTTAACTTTTGTGACTAGAAAAATTTCCTGTGACTATCTGCAGCTAAACTGGGAAGGAAGTCAGCCCAGTTATGAGGCTGAATACCTAAAATAACAGGGAGCAGCGTTTAGTTTGATTATAGTATTTAAATTGCAGGTTTTTTTTTTTTTTTACAAAGTTTATAATGCATCCACAAAAATGGATTGTTTTGTAGGAATACATAACATCTAGAAACATTTTGAAGCTTTCAGCAACCAGAGGACTGTGGTGTCAACCAGGTTGTTTTGTTTTTTTTTTTTTTTTTGGGAGGAAATCAAAATTTAAGTTTTCATGAAAAAGCAGGTGGCTGGTAGAGGAATTTCCAAAAAATCTCTGTCATTGCCAAAGAAATTCTCTGAGAAAAGCCATGCCACACGAAACCAAACAGCAGCATTTACTGAGTATTCCTTGGTAGCAAATTTTTCATTAATTTTATATGATGACTACAGGGGTCTGTAAATATTATAGAAATCAGATGAAACAAAAACACAAAGAAGTCAGCCAGCAGGCATGGTTTACTTTACAATTAGGATGTAGATTTAATAAACCCACACTAACCATTACCCTTTTCAGTAGTGGCTGGGTCATGTTAAGTCCATGGCTTTCAGCAGGAATAGTTAATGAATACAGGCAGTGAAAAGTTATATATACAAAAATGCTTTTGACTTATTATAGATTAAAAGGGTTTATGTTTTTTCTGGAACACCTCATGGCTCAGGTGTTACTGGATGGTTTAAAATCTTAAAGTTAACAATGCCCATCTTACTTTATTTGATGTTTTGCTTCCAGAATCCAGGAATGGTAATTGGTAAATTGCCTGCACTTGTATATTGCTTTATCTAGTCCGAGGACCCCAGAGCGCTTTAAATTACAATCAGTCATTCACCCATTCATACACACATTCATACACTGACAGTGGTGAGCGACATTGTAGCCACAGCTGCCCTGGGGCAGACTGACAGAAGTGAGGCTGCCAGACAATCGGTCCCACCGAGTCCTCTGACCACCATCAGCAGGCAAGGCTATTAAGCCGGTCATTGATGAGATGTTTGACTTTTAAAGCTATTATAATTAAAACATTTTAATACATTTAAATACTTTCAATGAAGGATATATAATTTTTAGAGTATTTTTTATTACCTGTATTGATGCAATATCGCATGGTGTTACATTATATAATATAAAATCTTAATAAGAATTTAAGAGCTGTATCTGTTGTACATTTAAAAGACTAGATTGATTTGTTTAACTGTTAATAACTTATTCTGTACAAAACAGCAAAGTATCTCCTATTTATCTATTAATTATCTTTTTATTTATGGCTGTAAGCATTTCTTCCAAAACCTTTGGAGAAGCCTACACATAAACTAAGTTACGTTTTGCCTGTGTTATGTAAACATTGACAAAATTTCCATTTTCTAAATTCTTCTCTTTAATAAAATGGTGGCACAATTCTGTACCAGTTTCACACATGATTAATAAAGGAGTGCATTATTTTCTGTGTGTTGACTGTAAAGGAGGTCACCTCATAAAGTCTTCCCTCCCATTTTATCAAACCAATTTTCCTCTACTTAATTTGTGATGGGATTATCTCTGCAGTCCAAAGGGTTTCTCTGGTCCCACGTTTAATATCCTTCACTGCCACTTCAGAGTAGCCTAGGAATCGATCCTGACTGAAAACTGAATGAGACCGCTGAGGTGGTTGGCTAATACAATGAGGCCCTAATCCACCCTAGTGAGGGATTATGGTGAGGGCACAGGGTCATGGACATACACGCAAACTAAAATTTAGCGGAGAGTAGTCGGATTCTCAAGGAACCTCGTATTGCTTTGTCCTTTATTCCTTTCGCACTGACCATCTTCAGAGGAGAAAATAGAACTACTTATGGGAAAAGCATTTCCAAATATACAGGGGACAATGAAACTGAAACACCAGGTTTTAGACCACAATAATTTATTAGTATGGTGTAGGGCCTCCTTTTGTGGCCAATACAGCGTCAATTCGTCTTTGAAAGTCCTGCACAGTGGTCAGAGGGATTTTAAGCCATTCTTCTTGCAGGATAGTGGACAGGTCACTACGTGATACTGGAGGAGGAAAACGTTTCCTGACTCGCTCCTCCAAAACGCCCCAAAGTGGCTCAATAATATTTAGATCTGGTGACTGTGCAGGCCATGGGAGATGTTCAACTTCACTTTCATGTTCATCAAACCAATCTTTCACCAGTCTTGCTGTGTGTATTGGTGCACTGTCATCCTGATACACGGCACCACCTTCAGGATACAATGTTTGAACCATTGGATGCACATGGTCCTCAAGAATGGTTCGGTAGTCCTTGGCAGTGACGCGCCCATCTAGCACAAGTATTGGGCCAAGGGAATGCCATGATATGGCAGCCCAAACCATCACTGATCCACCCCCATGCTTCACTCTGGGCATGCAACAGTCTGGGTGGTACGCTTTTTTAGGGCTTCTCCACACCGTAACTCTCCCAGATGTGGGGAAAACAGTAAAGGTGGACTCATCAGAGAACAATACATGTTTCACATTGTCCACAGCCCAAGATTTGCGCTCCTTGCACCATTGAAACCGACGTTTGGCATTGGTATGAGTGACCAAAGGTTTGGCTATAGCAGCCCGGCCGTGTATATTGACCCTGTGGAGCTCCCGACGGAAAGTTCTGGTGGAAACAGGAGAGTTGAGGTGCACATTTAATTCTGCCGTGATGTGGGCAGCCGTGGTTTTATGTTTTTTGGATACAATCCGGGTTAGCACCCGAACATCCCTTTCAGACAGCTTCCTCTTGCGTCCACAGTTAATCCTGCTGGATGTGGTTCGTCCTTCTTGGTGGTATGCTGACATTACCCTGGATACCGTGGCGCTTGATACATCACAAAGACTTGCTGTCTTGGTCACAGATGCGCCAGCAAGACGTGCACCAACAATTTGTCCTCTTTTGAACTCTGGTATGTCACCCATAATGTTGTGTGCATTTTAATATTTTGAGCAAAACTGTGCTCTTACCCTGCTAATTGAACCTTCACACTCTGCTCTTACTGGTGCAATGTGCAATCAATGAAGACTGGCTACCAGGCTGGTCCAATTTAGCCATGAAACCTCCCACACTAAAATGACAGGTGTTTCAGTTTCATTGTCCAACCCCTGTATATACACATATATCCATATACACTTATATGCATGTTAAATTGATGTTGACAAAAATAAAGGTTTTTCTATAGGAATGTGTTTATTCAGCTTACACTATATTGCCAAAAGTATTTGTCTGTCCACTTTTACATGTACATGAACTTTGATGACATCCTATTCTTAATCTATGAGGTCCAATTTGCCAGCAATGGCAACTGTTACTATTCTGTATACATCTTCCACAAGGTTCAGAAGTTTTTTCAGAGTTACATGAGAAAACCAGAATTGCAGTCTCTGCTCTAATTCATCCAAAAGGTTACTAAGAAGGTTGAGGTCAGGCCAACCAAGTTTCTCCACACCAAACCTTATACACCTGCAAGCCATGGAAGTGATTAGAGCACCGGAACACATTAAAGTCTCTATACTCACCTAGACATTTCTTTGTCCTATGGTGACTAATAAAGTCAAAAACCTTTTCCACATTCATATTTCCTACAATTTCTAGACACTTTTTAAAGTACAAATGTTAACAATGTATTTATGGCAGATGTTTCTACAGTAGTCAGGTCTTAAACCTAAATGGATGGATGGATGAATGGAAGAATGGATACATCTTTTAGACAATGTGACACAAAATAAAGTCTTGAAAAACATTTTTTTCCATATTGCATTTCATACTTTTCAGTGCTATTTCAGACTAATAGGAACCCTGGGTCAGTGAGGTTCTCACTCGCTTATAAAACGTGTGCTCACAGTGAGCATTTAGCACTGATGACCAACCAGGAATAAAGAGCATTTGTGGGTATTTTTTCTTGTGGCCCTGATGCACTTGTGTACCTTGGGCTTATGCTTTCACATCAGCCTGATTTAAATATAAATGCCAAGTGGCCAGGGCTTCATGAAATCTCTAAAAGCAATTTTTTCCCAAGGCTACTTTGAACCCGTCAAGCATGGACGGGTTCAATGTCTGAATAAATTATGGTACTGAGCCATTTTAGCTCTCTTTAACCACTGACTACATATTGATGTCCTCTGTGTGCAGGGGGATTTCCACTGCATACATATTTGCCCAGATTATCCACAACGGGACAAAGAATTTCATTTTTGGAGGGGAACACTGAAGTACTGGGGTGGTGGGAACCTAAAGTGTTAGAGATGGAGATGACCTATGATTAAATACCTTAAAAAGGCACTAGTCATCTAAAGTCCAAAAATGGCTAAGAAAATCACTTTGTAGGATCTTAGCACTATAATATGATAAAGCATCAGAAAGTGAAAACAAAATAACTGAATAAATAGCAACTGCTAACCTTTACCATAAGATGATGAGCAACAAATAGCTAAAAAAACTTAAAGTTAAATTCTCTCATGTAATATTCTTTTTGTATTATTATTATTTTCTTTATGCTTCTATTTCTGTCTTATACTGTGTCTGTATTTTCTTTTATGTTGGAATTACTGATCTCTTTATCTTGCTCTCGGTGGAAGACACGCGTTTTCTCTCTCTCCCTCCCTCCCTGCTTCTGCTTTTTTCTGTAATTTTTCTCAGAGCTTCGCTTTGCATATCCTCCACACTTGTAAATTATGGATTTGGTCAGCTGGTCTCTCAACATAACTGATCAAATTTTTTCAACGGGAAGACAGGGTAAAGGAGAACCCTCTTGTCCAGACGGTACGTTCTTCTCTGGATACACAATGGATTCTTGGCAGCAGTGGAAGACTGTGTGCCTGACTACGATGTCGGTCGAGGACGTAGAAGATGTGTACATAATTGGACTTTTGATAACAGGATTTCTGCTTTTTGGAGTTGGTGGTTACCTGGCTTATCGAGTGATTCGCAAAATGTGGGCGGCTGTTCAAAGCATTCAAAAGCTGCCTGAGATGATAGATGGAGTCTGTAGAGCGATCAACACTCAGACTGAAATGTTAAGAGAGCAGAATCGCAAGCTGGACACAATTCTTGACCAGAATCGCAGCCTGGCAGCGGTTCGACTCAGAGGTTAAAGGATATAATCTTGGAGAAGTTGTACGCTCGAGATCTGCGGAAAGTACCAGAAATTTGGCTCTTTGAATTCGCAATTGAGACATACCAGTAAAACTCTTAAGGTAGTTGGAAATTCACAACTGCCAGAACCACAGCATTTATTGTTTTTCTAAATCTGGCGCCCAATGTGGCCTTGGCAACTTCTGCTAACTGGCTATCGACAAAATATCTCCTGGATGTTATATAAACATGACGCTCTTCCCCAGCTTCTCATGACGCTCTTCCCATGACGCTTCTCCCCTACCAGCTGTGTGCTGATAGGACTATGCAGCCGATTGATAAAACTTCCACCTCTCTTCTCAAGGACAATGGTGCTTCTATCAGTGTTGACAGTATAATTCTTGCAAAAACACTCAGACTTTCATTCACACCCTCAAGATTCCACCATACCCTTGCTAAATCTTTACTTATGTGTGTGTTGCTTACCCCTGATGAGTTTTTTTTGTACTACTTCAGACTGTATTCTGCTCAGAATAGAGTCTGAAATATGATTTTTTCCCCCTCCTATCTTACTTTACCTAAATGTGTGATTTCATTACTTTTCATAGATTTTCAGATTTCTCAGAAGGATTACCAGCAAAAGCCAAATATTATTAGTATTTGAAAATTTGACTAAAGCTGTTTTTACACCAATGACCAGAGATTTTTAGATTTCTTAGAAGGATTGTATTACAACGATTTCATACCAGTGAAAGCCAAACATTATTAGTATTTAAAAAGTTTGGACTAAAAATGTTTTATACCAGTGACCCTATTTGAATGATGGGACCACGACTGCCTCATACCAGCGACCTCAAGGATTAACATTATCATTTTTCTTCTAGCACAGGATGAATTCCTTACCACAGAGGACTTAATTACCTCTATTAGAAAGATTGGATTTAGAACCAGCTCTTACCAGTAAACTCGCGAGGATTATTAATGTAATTTGATTTGTTTTTCTGTGTTTGATTTTCTGTATCATTGTAATGTTTTTCCTCATGTACAGCGCTTTGAGGGCCCTGTTGCTGAAAAGCGCTATATAAATAAACTTGACTTGACTGTTACTTGTTTTTGTGTACTGCACTTTGGCCAGCGAGCAGTTGTTCTTAAATGTGTTATATAAATAAATTTTTTTTGATTTGATTTGATTTTCATTGTGGGGGTCTCTTAGGATCCGATTTTCTAATAAATACGGTACATACTCCGTAAAAAATCCTGATAAATACCAGTAGTCAGTCTTGAGGTGTTATTCGCCCAGCTGCACAGTGGTTGTTGTCAGCTTGGAACCTTGGCAGTTTGATTCCTAGACTAGGTGTACAACCTCAGAGCCCATTACATCCTTGTGTTGGGACCCCAGCCATGGGTTACAACATTAAAGGCCAGTAAGAACTTTTCTGGAACTTTCAAAGTAAATGGCATTAACTTACTTCCAGCACAGCCAGGAACAGGAGTAACAGCGGACTTCCCGTGGCGTCACTGTTTGAATAAAAACCCGGCGCGGCAACAAACAAACCTCTTTCTCCCTTTTTCTTTTTAACCGTGTCCTGTGAGTAGCGCTCAGAATTGTCTGACTGCCAAGAAAAAGCCCAACAGATTTACTTTCACAAGTGAAGCATTACAGCTAACGCTTTAAAGCTCTGCTTGATATTTATAAAAAGAAACTTTATTAGAAACTGACACGGAAACAGAAATGAAAAGGAAAAAAAAAAGAAGCCGATCTAAGCCACAGATATCCAAAGTCCCCCTAGAGCACAGGAACCCCCGGGGAAAACAACCGCCAGGACTACCGCAACCCCCCCAGAGAAGAGCAGGGGAGAGTCTGAGGAGAACCAACCAGCAGCCATAGTGCAGAGGCCCCAGGGAGCTGCAGCGACGAGCCCACAGGCCCCGCCGACAGCCGTCCACGCCTGAGCAGATCCAGCCATGGACCCAGCGACCCGAGACCACATATCACTCCCCAAGCAGACACCGACAGAGCCCAGGGGTCCAGGCCCTGGCAAGCAGCCACCGAGAGTGAGCCAGTGCACACAAAATCACCCAGGCCCGGATACCGAGAACCATAAGTACACCGGCGGGCAGAGACACCAATCACCGGCAGGTAGTGTGGCGGCCTCACATTTGATGGGGGGCCTAAACTGATAAGGAGAGGGAGCAGCCCAGGACCCAACCTGACACAAAAAAACATGCACACACAGTCACAATCACACATTCCCACCCTCATGCGTACACATAAAAACACTACACCCACCCAACCAGCCCCCACACCCACGAGGTGGTGCCCTTCCCTCCGGGGGTGGAGACAGGCAGACCGCCCCAGCACCTGAACCTGGCCCGGACCCCGACCCCCCGCCCCGACCCCAGTCCCCAACGACCCCTATCCTCATTCAGAGAGGGGGCCATGTAGAAAAGAGGGGTCTACATGGTCCAACCAGAGCCGCCATAGAATAAAATAGTCCCAATCCCCCAATGAATTCCGATCCCAACCCCATGAGCCCCCCACCCCCAACTAACCCCGACCTGAATTTCCCCACAGGGCCACCCCAACCAGGACACAGATATTGAACACATGCCCCCGAACCCAAACACCATGAATCCCCTCCCCACAGCACATGGGCACACCCCCACAGGTGAGACTATCCCTGAAAAGCTGACGAAGCAACACCCACACAGCGCAAGCTCCACACACAGCCCTGTTCCAAGCACCCCCGCCGCATCCCGCCCCCACCACACAGCATGCCGCAACAGCAAGGCAAGGACCCAACGCAATGCCACCCCAGCTCCCGCCCACAGGCACAACAGGGCAGACACCATCGAGCACTGAGCTCACAACGGAACCCCCGACCCCACACCAAGATGGGACAAAATCACCTGGAAAGAGGTCCCCGGTCACTGGCAAGCACTCGGGGCCAACGTCCCCCACCACGCCTCCGCAACCACACAGACACACCTCATCACTGCCACTAAAACGATAGCCCAGGTAGAAACATTTTCAGGTTCAGCTCTACCATCACCGCTCAGCCGATCCAGATGCTGGTGATCCCACAACCAAGAAGAGGACACAACCCCCCAACTCCACGCGCTGCAGCCCTCCATGCCATCCTCTAGCCCGCTGCCTCGAACCCCCTCCCCGACACAACAGCCAGTAGAGCAGCACACCATCAAGCCCGTCCAACCATTCAGGCAGCGCCAGCAGCCTCAGCCCATCAGTTTGTGAGACGGAAACATGCACCAGCCGGGTAACTGGGCCAGGCATGCCAACTGCTCCAGGCCAAGCACATCCCACCAGCCGCCCCAGTGCAGACACAAGACAAGCTCCACCACCCCACCCACCCGACCGCCAACTGTAGCCCTGTGCCCGGCCAGGGGCAAAAGCCACAGGAGGAAGCATTGGAGGAAGGCCACCAAAGCACGCCAAGGACCGGGCACCCCGCCAATCCCACACCCTAACCCCGGAGGTGCTCCAGGATGCCGGACACCCACCCTCCCGTACAGCATACCTTGATGCATCAAGCAGGCCAGCCTGCCCCTCCTCCAAAGCGAAGTCACATCTCAATCAACACTGCACACTGCAGGGCCAAGACCCCCTCGTCAGAGCCCGGCACCCACCCAACCGACAGACCGGCCACCAGACAGACCAGCCAGCCCCAGCACCAGACAACCCCAAAGACCCAAACCCAGATCCCGACCAGAAGGCCCACTCCCCCTCCCAACCTCCAACCCCAGTAAGCAAACAGCAAACGGGGGTGTGAGAAGACCCCAAGCCTACCTCCGCCCGCTCAAAGTGTAGAAGGATTGTATTACAACGATTTCATACCAGTGAAAGCCAAACATTATTAGTATTTAAAAAGTTTGGACTAAAAATGTTTTATACCAGTGACCCTATTTGAATGATGGGACCACGACTGCCTCATACCAGCGACCTCAAGGATTAACATTATCATTTTTCTTCTAGCACAGGATGAATTCCTTACCACAGAGGACTTAATTACCTCTATTAGAAAGATTGGATTAGAACCAGTGTGCAGACCCCTCAATGTCTACATGCAACTTAACACTTAGAGGTGAGGGTAGGCACCAGAAGCTAGGGTAATAAAATACCCTCCCTCTTGATGCCATTGACCACGGTCACAACCAAGGCCCTACATGTGAATGCCATGAAAATGTTACAAATGAGTGTCTAAGTTGTACAATAAAATTGGGACACAGGCTACCATGGGACCGCAGAGATGGAAAACCCTTGCAGCACTCCAATGATGCACCTACACCCCAAGGCCCTACATGAGTGGTAGTGTGATGGAGTGGGCAGAGGGAGGTGTCCGGGGATGGGGAGGGAAGGACCGGGGGGCAAAATGCTCTCCCAAGGAGCCAGCACATCCATCGGGCAAAAGGCTAGGGACAGGGACCAGGCCCCGAGAACCGACTGAAAACTGGGACGAACACCCAGTAAGGTACAAGCATGGCTTGCCTTTTCTTTCTAAGGTCTACAGAAGCAAACTGTGTTCCAGAGAGTTCCCAGCAGAGACCCTATCTCTACAACGTCGAGTGGAGCAGTTTCTCCCGGTCTGAAGGAAGGACAATGGGACCGCATCACCGTGGCTACAGCAGTAACGTGCAGTTCAGCCAGCCCAACAGAACGAGCCGCCCCACCCCACAGCTACGGAGGTTAGCTGCAAGTTAACCCTTTGTTTACTGTGGATGCTTTCCTCAACCTCGTCGCCCCGGATAACCTTTCCTCAGCATGGTTCACGTAAGAGGTAGTGTTTTGGGTAGAGGGAAGTAGTTTAGAATGAAATAATCTAAACAAGGTTCGTTTTATGACGTTTGGTTTTGTTTGTGTTGAAAAGTCAGCTATCTTAGTGCTAGCAGATTAGCTGTTCAGCACATGTGCTCAGTTTATGTGTTCTGTGTTTTAATGGTTAAGACAAACTTTATTTAAAGGGTGATTTTCAACACAGAAGATGTGGACGTGCTGTCGACGCTTATGCATTTTAACCCTTTTATTTGTGGTATTTTAAAGGTATGTGTTTGATTCTGATGATAAGCTATAAGCTTCTTTTGTTAGCTCTAACCACCAACCGCTAAGAACATGTGCTTGGCTACTATGAGTTAGCTAAAGATCATTTACCCAAAAAGGTTGTTAGTTTTCTATCTAGGAAATAATTTTTTCCCTAAATATTATTTTACTAAACTTGATAACTAAACACCATTAAGACCCATTTATCCAGAAAAATTTGGTTCTTATTCAAAATAATATTGCCGTAAATATTATTTTACTATTTCTTTTATTTTATTTATTTTATTTTACTATTTATTTAATAAATAAAGGCAGCTAATTAAACAGAGAATTGGTCATCCAGAAGGTTGGTTTTATTTAGCAAATCATTCTTTAAAATATTATTTTATTAAAATAATATTTTATCTGATCTTGCATTGTGATTGGTTGTCTAAAGGTATACCAATTATTGCCTAAGTTAGTTCCAAGACTAACTTAACTTCACTTCCAGATTCTTCAAGATAATCCTTGGTTCTCAAACATAAATAACATTGCACTATAATATTTCATCACTCTTGCAGTCATGGCTTTCAACCATCTTTGATCAACTTGTTTATATTGTACATAGCCCTTTAGTCTTCCTTATTCTTTTATTTTGCTTGGTAGTTTAGTTGGATTGTTTTAGCATAGTAAATACTTGTTGTTTGAAATATGTTTGACTTTGAGTTGATTTATTTTTGTTAGTAAATTCTTGTATTTTAAGAAATTGTGTAAATTCATTCCGTGTGTGTGCAGAGTTTTGCCGTTCAATAATGCCAGAGCTTGGCTCATCCCTTTCAATTTTGTCCTAATACCACCGCATTATTGGGCCGTTAACAGACCAAAATATTATTTAATAAAATTTAAAAGTATTAATATTAAATATTAAATAATATATTCATTTTTATAATCACAACACTTGTGGGTGTGTAAGTGTAATTAGAACGTGCAGTATATATACACAGTAAATGTATATATTAGAAAGAGTTGTCTGAGTGAAAACATGTAAAGCAACTCACAAAAATGTATTTTTATTGAGGTATGTTCCAAGTACATACCTCAATAAAAATAGTGAAAATCCTACTCACTTTACCCTTTGTAGGAAAACTTAGTATGTTGATGCTCCATCAAGCTGTTGCATTTGTACTGATTTCTAATCTGCCATCAGGCTTTTACTGTCTAATGCCAATTCTAGTTTTATTTGAGGTCTGAACAACCAATTCCAAGATATACTATTGTTTTCTATTTTCTTTCTAAGGATTACAACACCTGCAAACTCATCTGTGTAAACTTTGCCAAACTCAGAAGAAAATTAAAGGCAAAAAAACATTGACCATAAAAGAAATAATGTGCTGCACAATTCCTGGTAGAATAAATAGTTCTGAGACCAACAGAAAACGAAGCAAATACAGGATTATCCCCACTTATACATCAAAGTAGACATTCCTAAAGCAGCTGTAACACTGATTCGTACCTTGCCATGTATGCAGGCCTTTGAAAAACTCCCGTTAATTGAATTTAAATGTGAGGAATTAAAGAGATTCTTTGGAACATCAAGTCCAGTCTTTGAAGTCTTTGTGTCGCTTTTAATGCACTGCTGTTGTGAAAGGGTTGCACATCCTAGGAGATCAGTTGGGTGGAATTCAAGGTGTTCTGCTGGGTCATGATAGAGTACGTTACTTTTCTGTGATATCTTGAGACTTTTGTCTGCAGGGATACTGGTCTAAATACAGAAAAGCTGTCTCCCTGCACTACAATTCTCTACAGAGAGAGGAACTAACATTTGCAGGAAGAGAGGGCTTTAGTGACCTAATAATGTGTCTTCAAGTTTGATTTCTGGCTGTGGAAAACAAAAAGATTCCTAATAGTCTTTCTACAAAATCATTTAAGAACCAGCTTTAGCACCACTCCCTGCTGCTCTCAATGCTGGCACTTGCATTCAGGGTAAAAACAAAGTTACTGATCTGTGCGCAGATTTCTCTACATTTACTGGTCCAGAAAAATACAAAACTGTTCAAAATAATACTTTGTCAGTGTGTTTGGATTTTACAGGAATTTAGTCATTTAGTCATTTAGTAAAACCAACCAACCCGGCTCCAGGGTGAGTTTCTTCTTTTTCTGGGCCGGCTTAGCACTGAGATGTAAGATGTATGGACAGGGTTATGAATGAAAGAAGATCTGTCTCAATAGAAATGTATGAAGTTCAAACCTGATGCCATAATGAAAACAAATGATTTTACTGGTCAGCTTTAAGAACTACTTTGCAAAATATATCATTCAGTATGATTTGCCACAAGGTCCAGTCAGTCTCACTTTCATCCCTTATTTTTGCTTTTTTCTCTTTCCAAACAAACACCTCGACTAAACTCAAATTACTACATTTGGACATAATGAAACCTTTGACCTCACAGTATGTCTGCAGAGTGGTAGCTCTCCCATGGTCTGCTATAAGGCGGCAGATTTAACAGAACTTCACTTGTCCATTATTATAAAACAAAACATATATGCATAAGTCTGAATGAATTCAAGATGTGGATGAAGTTACATTTTCCAAACATCAGAGCAAATAAAATAGACATAATTTGGTTTGGAAAGCATAATCTTTGTGCCAGGTGATGATGATCTGAGTGTCCCATCTGATCAGAGTTTTTCTGTTGTGAAGAATTAGGGCACAATAATGGACAGCTCTCCTAAACTGGACAAACAGATTAGTGCTAGTATAAAATCAAACTTACAATATAGTCTTATTTTTTAAAAATCCTGAAAAAGATATTATTTATGCTTGTATTACCTCTTGGGTGAATTGCTGTAATGCTCCTGATGTTTGCCAAAATTTGCATTCTGTTAGCCTCATGACATAATCGCCTGAGCCATATTTTGGCAAATATGGCTAAGGCAAATATGCTATGAAGCTAACGATTTAGAAACTGTCCCAAAAGCTGCATTTTGAGTTATATCTGTTACTAAAAAGCATAAACAAATACATGCTTTGATCCTGAACTCATTCTGATGGCTTTATTTAAAAATGTTAAAGTCAATTTTTGAACATTTTAAATAACATGGCCCTGTCCAACTTTTGTGATCTACTCATTTACCATAGATCATTGAAACACTTCGTTTAATCAGCCAATTTTATACTGGATGTTCCATGATATAAACTGAGATTTTGCTGGGGCTGCCACCAAATTGTGTTATAGCTTATCTGTAAGCATGTATTTATTTACATGTTTGTTAAATTTTTTTTTTTTTTTTTTACCTAGCGTATGGGATGATAAATAATTTTGTCTTATCTATTCTATGAGGACTTTACTAATTTTATTGTGTTTTACCTGTGATTTTATTCTCTAGTTATTTTCATGTTTTTCTAAAATGTAGATCACTTTGGTCAATTTAGTTGTTTTTAAATGTTATATTCAATAAGTGTGGCATATCATTGACATTAATAAGTACATTTTACAACATATTTCTCTTTAAGTCATCAGCTTCTTGAATTTATTCTTTTAGAGACAGTAAAGAGCAACTCAGTGGCATGCTTTAATTTAGTTTAGGAATCATTTTTAAATCTAGGAAGTACCTCAAAGGCATTTTAGAGATTTCCTGGTATTCAAAAATAAACTGAAAATGTGGGGAACTACCACATCTTATTTCAAAGAAAGTAAAACAATTATGAAAAATTATACTGAAGTAAAAACGACAACTAATCAACATGTTTTGCTATAATCTCAGTTATTTACCACACTTCTTGGAGGTGTTGCCAACATAAAGCCCACTTAATAGTGTATTTTTCCAAAGGATGGGGCTCTTGCATCTCTGAAAAAGATATTTTTAAACAGCTCATTCACAGGCTGTTCCATTTTATACATATCTGTCTACTTAATGAATGTGGTGATGAGACAACACTATTCAGGTCAAACAAACTCTGTCTCTCTTCTCATGATCTTTGTCCCAGGGTTATAGTAAGTCACAGTTGAGTTTATGTAACATGCCAAAAGTTGATTTGTTTTTTTTGGGGGGTTTTTTTGGTTTTTTTTTAATCAAGACCTCAGTGCTCCTGTGCTGCTTTATGCATGGTATGAGTGACTTACAGAACCCAGCTCGGGAAGCAATAAAGCAGTCACCACAGTCACACACTACTCTACTCATACACGCATGCACATGTTTCAGCTGCTTAGCTATAGATTTATTAGGCTCCTGGCAAAAGTGACAAAAGTAATCATACTAGTAACACATTCCCATTGGTGCTAAGTGGAGACCAACACTGCACTCCCAAAACAATTAAGGCAATTGTAGTCATTAACTACTTCTTTACTATCAGGATGTCCACAAAAAGCAGTTAAAAGCCTTCAGCTGATTCAAAATGCTGTAGCAAGAGTTCTGATGAAAATTAAAAAGAGAGATCCTATTTCTCCAATTTAACTTCCCTTCATTAGCTCCCTGTTAAATCCAGAATAGAACTTAAAATTCTCCTCCTCACATATAAAGCCCTTAATGATCTAGCTCCATCATACATCAGAGATCTGATTGTTCCATATATTCCTAACAGAGCACTTCGTTCTCAGACTGCAGGTTTACTGGTGGTTCCTAGAGTCTCTAGAAGTGGAATGGGAGGCAGATCCTTTAGTTATCAGGCTCCTCTTCTGTGGAACCAGGTCCCGGTTTTAGTCCGTGAGGCGGACACTCTGTCTACTTTTAAGGCTAGGCTTAAAACTTTCCTTTTTGATAAAGCTTATAGTTAGAGTGGCTTAGTTTATCAGGGAGGGTTGGATGGAGTAAGGGGGAGTCAGGTTTAGCCTAAACCAGCTCACTTATGGTTGAGGTGCAAACACATCCTCCATTTCTGCTACCTGCATGACACCTTCTCTTTTCCAATGGTTATAATCAGTCTGACAGAGAGAGATATCCCAATCCTTGTGGTTTTTAGTATAACAATGAACATCAGTGGGACCCTTTGTGGGGTGCCTTGAGACGACATTGTTGTAAATAAGCGCCGTTTAACTAAATAATCTGAACTGAAACTTTCTGTGTAGTTATGCTGCTATAGGCTTAGGCTGCTGGAGGACATAATGACCACTTTCACCCTCTTCGCTAAATTCTCACACCACTCTCCAATTTTGCATTTATTGTGTTATTTAAGCTTTTAACTTTGTTCTCTCTCTTTTCTCTTCCTAGAAGCTACACCTGGCCTGACTCTGTGTCTACCTGTGACACCTTTCTGGAGAGGGGCATCATCCAAGCTTCTGCTGGCAACAACTTAATGCTCACCCTCTACCGATGATCCACATGGCCCTGTCTTTTAGTGTTTAACCCTTTCTCTCTCCTAGACATGGCGATTGACTGAGCTTTTACTGCAACTAATTACATCTTTCAGACTAACCTTGAAAACAGGCTCAGAGTTTATCTGTTCTTTCTTTCTAGGTGAAACGACTAAAGTAGCTAGATCCATTAACATTTACTTTTCCTTCCAATAGAAAGTACTCCTGGATCAGTGCTTCTTTGTTCTCTTTGTGTCTCTGCTCTGTTCTCTCTAACCCCCAGTCGGTCGTGGCAGATGGCCGCTCACACTGAGCCTGGTTCTGCTGGAGGTTTCTTCCTGTTAAAAGGGAGTTTTTCCTCTCCACTGTCGCTACATGCATGCTCAGTATGAGGGATTGCTGCAAAGTCAACGCCAGTGACTGTCCACTGTCTCTACATGCTCATCCATGAGGAGGGAATGCTGCAAGTCACTGACTGGATGCAATCTGCTGGGTTTCCTTAGACAGAAAACTTTTTATCCAATTTGAATAAATAACTAACTCTGACTGCGCTGTTCAATGGTTAGGACTAATTGGAATGTATGTACCTGACTTTTGTGTTCCTCTAAACGTGTTGTGAATTGGCGCTATATAAATAAAACTGAATTGAATTGAATTGAACTATAATCTTCTCTGAATTATATTAAGACAGTATTAATGAGATGGCTAATAAAGAACAACTACTCCTCAGCTGTTTTACAGTAACATCAAACATGGACACCATCTTTTCCTCTACCCTTGCAGCTGTGACCAGGACTAGAAGTTGACAAGGGCCAATGGTGCTTCCAGTTTGCAAATTTTAAGCTAAATAGGCTTTCTGCTGAGAGTACAATCTATTCTAAAGTACTTTGATTGTTATGAATTTATAATGTACCTACATTAACTCTGGATTAGTGGCAGCAAAAAACAATTGGAGATCATGACTCCATGGTAACGATACAAACACATATTCCATTCCTTGAAACAAACCTCTAAATCTGTAGCAGCATATAGGCCACTAATAATTATCAAACTCCCAAAGGGCGGCACTGTTTTTCATGTGAAATTCATGACATTTTCAGCTAGACTGGACATGACCAGTGAAAATCCAGTTGGAAAATAAAAAAAAATTAAAAAATTGAATATTATCTGATCAGTGAATGAACTATATGTAGGCACAACCATGTCTTGCTAAAACCAACACTCTTCGGGGGGGGGCTTAACATGAGCTATTTTCAACATCAGGGTGTTGTTTGAGGATCAAGAAAGAGGAAACACAGACAGTTAAGAAGGTATTTTAAGCTCTGGTTTCCATTTAGGCCATCAGGAGCAAGAGAGCAAAAAACTATCAGAAGATAACAGGAAGGCTGAAAGGAGTGTACCAAAATAAATCTGTTAAATCCTATCAAGTTTTCTGCTTCTGTCTGTCTTTGAACATGTTGGATTTGGAAATGTTGGCAGCCTTATTGAAATCTTAGAGTTATTTCTCAACAGAATAATAAACAGGGTTCGTATACTTTTCCCACAGTAAAATTCAAGCATTTTCAAGCATTTTCAAGGTAAATTTTCAAACTTTTCCAGCACTAAACTTCGGAGCAGTCTGTGTCTCTCTGCAGCTTATCTTTATTGAGTTTTATAACCTCGACACACACAGCGTTCCCTATGTGAAGGGAGCCTATTAACAATCTTAAATACTGTGCAACTGATTAAAATTCTGCAAGTTATGGTATTAATATGAAATGGACATATCGGCACAAGGAGCCCAAAAGACATCAGAGGCACAGCACGCATGATGAAACATTGCCACAGCTAATTTTTGCGTAATTAAACCATTAGTTAACCACCTTTATTACCATTTTTTAATAAAATGTTTTGTTGTTGTACATTTTAAAGTACTTTAGATGACATAAACCCTAGCTCGATCCATCCTACAAACAATCAATTTGCAATTTACCTGCAAAGTTGTCAGCTAGCTTAAATTTAAGATTCCCTCCCATTTGAGAGCGCCAACTCTCCGATTGCTAAAAGCTGCAGTTCCTTCTTGTTTATGTTGAGGATTTGGTCCTTGTTTCAACCATGTTTTGTATCTAATGTTTTCGAACCAGCGGTCATTAAAATGGCAACCACCTGGCATGCTGTTTTCTCCCCGTCACTGCTCACAGGCCAGTATTACGAAATGGAACAAACCCAACTAAAATGTTTTTCTTACTACTCCTAACGCTATATACAGCATTAACTGAGAATGTAGTATTGTTGCATTAAAGTTAATTTGTAAATATTTGTCATTATTTTACAGAAAAAAAGAAAAATATACTAGACTTAGTTAGGATCAAAAACTGATACAGAAAATAATAAGTTAACTATCAGACTACCCAGCTGATGCACACTGCCAGTGTTAGGAACTGAGTTATTCTTTTTAAATTAAACCCCAGGATTACTCATCACTGTTTAGGTATAATACAGAAAAACTCTTTCTTAAACATAAAGGGATCTTGAGAGAATCAAGGCAGATGCAAAATGTTATTTCCTAATTTAGACCTTTTTGCTTGTGGTTTTCAAACTAAAAGTTGAAAGGTTAAAATCAGAATGGATGGTAGCACTTTTAGAAGTCATCCAAACCTATTAGCGGAGCCCACAGTGGAACAGGTAGGTTAAAACGTATCAATACCTAGACCAGAGATCTTAAAAAAATAAAAAATAAAGCATACATGAAACATACATGAATTTATCACTGAGCATCTCTGACTTGGTTTAGTTAGTTTATGTAAGGCAGCATAGATCAAAATTGACTAATTTGCTATGTTCTGTAATTCTCTATATTATAAGTCGTTAGCCTCGTAGCATAATTGCCTAAGTGATATTTTGGCCTACTCTTCCAATATAAAAAAATATATAATGTGCTTGAATGTGAACTTGAATGCTGTAATTGATTTTTGTGTGACCATTAAGTTTATTTCAGCAAAACAATTTAATTGAACAGATTTGAGTTCTGATAAGTTTGGAGTATGACTAATTATCCTGACTGGACTAACGGTTGTAATGTCATAGACCTTAGGTTATTTCCAAACCAAAACATTGACAGACACAATCCTACTCATCTTGAACAGAACGTGCAAAGTTTACAAGCAGAGGCTGAAATGCTTCAGCAATGTCTGCATGAATCTCTGGATCTTCAGAAAAATATTATGGAGCGCTGGACCTACAAAACCAGTCCCACCAGAGCCTGCTGCACGGGTTACCCACCGTTTTCCACAGGCCTCATCGACACCATATGCACAAAGCCACCATAGCAAGACAGCAGGGAAGTCTGGCTTAGCCCATAGCTGCACTCAAACTGCTAAGGCTGTGTCTCACTCCCAATCAGATTCAATGGAGTTAATAATACAACTAGGATCCTTGCAGCAGCGTTGCATAAAGCCAAATTAGAGCCTGCTGTATTCAGAAATTATGGTAGTCTCCACCCAGAAGAATGGTTGTAGTCTGTTAGTGCTTATAAAACCTCTTTGACCTTAACAGACCCACAGATCCTCAGAGAACTACTGCACTTTCTAGCTAATGAACCAAGGAAGTGGTTTAGTGTTCTAACTGATCATGTTACTACCTGGGCTAGTTTTTGTGAGCTGTTCAGAACCGTGTTCTTGCCTGCTGACAACCAGGAGCATACTAGCAGAGGCATTCTAGACCACGTACAGCACCCTGAAGAGCCTCTGCCTACGTTTGTTGCCCACATGTTCAGTGAATTCAGGAGACTGAAAAGACCTCCATCAGAGCATGAACAAATTGAGCTAATCTGTAAACATGCAGCTGAGAAATACAGAGTAGCGCTGTATGGGACATCTGTTGAGTAGATTATCAAAGTTGATTTGATAGGGGGCCCTACAGTTTTAAATGTTCTATGCCTGGTGTTACATCTCGCACATGCCCTAACTGTTCCACAGAGTTTAATGGCCCCCATTGTCTCTCTGACCCAGGTGCACGCTTATGCTCAATCACGTTGAAGATAGAGCTTCATATTCCTCATTGAACACTCCTTTTAGAGTTAGAGTTAACTTTAGAGGAGAAGTTCAGGAGGCCACACTGGACACCGGTGCATCTCTGTCAGCAGTAAATGCAGAACTGATACCTGAAATAACACAAAATGGGTTGCTAAAACGCCTGGCCAATGGCACAGACTGCGATCTATTAGGAATAACTTGGTTAACCATTGGGTTCATGGGCAAACGTGTCTATCAAAGATTTGTTATAGTGCAGGACCTGTCATCCCCCTTAGTTCTTGGGATGGACTTTATGACTCGCACTTCACTGACAATACATGTACCAACCAGAACCGTGATTATGGATAACAATCCTCCATGTTTTGATAAGCCCTGTGAAAATGGCTTTGTGGAAACAGATCTTGAATGTGGAACAATGGGTCTAGAGACCAATCCACATATTGCTCTCAATGAAAAGGTGAATGGAGCTAACTTAAACTGTTGAAATTGTTGGAGAGCTATAGTGATCTGTTTGAAGGGCCGCACCTGGTCGCACCTCTTTAGCAGAATATGTCATTATCACAGGGGATGCAAAGCCTGTTAACCTGCCTCCTTACCCCACTTCCCCAGCTAAAAAGCAGGTCATAGAGGAACAAACACAAAAAATGCTACAAGATGAAATCATCGAACCTGCAGCAGGACCATGGGCAGCTCCTGTGGTTATTGTGAACAAACCCCTGCATGAACCACGGTTCTGTGTTGACTTCCGAGGTCTAAATCAGTTGACCGTAAAGGACTCCTACCCGCTCCCACGGGTGGATGAATCATTAGACTTTTTATTTAGAGGAAAGTTTATGACGACACTAGACCTCGCTCGAGGTTACTGGCAGGTCCCTATTGCTGAAGGGTCTAAACAAAAGACAGCTTTTATATCACATTGTGGCCTGATTCAGTTCAGAGTCCTTCCTTTCGGCCTATGTAACGCTCCCGCAACTTTTCAGTGGCTTATGAACAATGTTCTGGCTGGACTGATATATAAGTCATGTGCGGTTTATTTAGATGACGTTGTTGCGTCGCCAGCCTTCGAACACCTGCTTGACCTAGATGAAGTCCTCAGTAGGCTGAAGTCAGCTGGCCTCTCACTGAAAATGAGCAAATGCCAATTCTGCCTCACGGAACTCACCTTCCTCAGCTATCGAGGGACACTGTCGGGAATCCACCCTGACCCTGACAAGGTGAGATCTGTTACGTTGTTCAAAGTGCCAGTCACAACACGCCAGGTGCGGCGGTTCCTAGGTCTAGCTGGCTACTACCGTCACTTTGTACAAGACTACTCCCGTCACGCTGAACCACTTTTCGCCTCGGCACCAGTCCTCAGGTTCCCGGATTTTACACGTCCTTTCTTCATACATATGGACGCATGTGATGCCGGCCTTCTCCCTTCCCATGCCGTGAAGCATGGACCTTTGAACTCTGCCTGTGTCTGACCGCCCACATGTACGCCAGTTGCAGCTGAAGGACCCAATTACAGGCACATTACTTCGTCAGTTGGAGAATGACCAGCAAAGTTGGGAGAATGATGAAGATATGCAGAAATACACTGTTCATGATGGACTCTTCTATTTTCTCGATCCAAAAAGAAAATGTGGTCTCCATCCACTCAAATAGATGAAGCTTTTTGCTCCTGCAGCGCTGCGTGGTTATCTACTGCAGTATTTCCATGATCATCTTACTGCAGGGCATCTGGGCATCGTAAAAACACTGGCACGCTTGCGTCTCAGGTTCTTTGGCCAAACATGAACTCCGATGTGAAAAAGTATGTGGTCTCCTGTTGTTCGTGTCAAGCCAGTAAGCCAACCCAAAGAAGCCACAGCTCAGGTTGCTGCTAATAAGTTTATTAGTGGCATTTTTGCTAGACATGGTGCTCCGTCCTATCTTATTTCTGATAGGGGAACGCCTTTTGTTAGTGACCTTTTTGAGCATGTATTGTCAACTCTGGGAACTGAGCACAGATTTACAACTGCATACCATCTTCAAACTAATGCAACTGAACGTGTTAATCAGACTCTGAAAACGGCCATTCGAGCATATGTTGAGGACAAGCATACATCTCGGGACAAATACCTTCCCAAATCTGTTTTGCTCTGAGAACTGCACCTCATGAGAGCACAGGCCTAAGTCCCTCATGATGCTCTATGGAAGAGAGCTGAACACTCCATTGGATCTTGTTACTCAACCCTCATGGGAAGGAGTGGATGAACCAGAGACATCTTACTCAGATGACCTGAGAACTTCGCTTCAGGATGCGCATGACCATGCTCGTATGGTTTTGTCAGCGAGTCATAAGAAGCAAAAGAAATACTATCATCTGAGACGTCGTCTGTTATGAGGTTGGAGACCTTGTCAGGTGAAATCTCACCCGAAAATCAGATGTGTCATCCAGTTTGTCAGCGTAGTTGGCCCTCTCTACTCCGGTCCCTACTGTGTTTTGGATGTCTGAAGTGAACTAATGTCTCACTAAAGTGAACACTGGAGAAGAAGCTGGAGTTTTTCATGTTGCAAACCTGCAACTATTCTACGCTTGGGCCACAGCTTCAGCTGACAAGGTCTCTAGGCAAAAATTGTCTGCAAATGTGGATCCTGGTCTGCTAGACAGAAGCTTTCCTCCTGTTCTTCTGGACCCAGAACCTGGTGACTGTTCTATTGTTGACACACGCACTGATAAGACTGACTCTGACCATGCTGATACTGAATTATTCTTAGCTGTCATAGTTTGCAGTTTTTTTTAATATTTCTTGGTACAAGTGAACATGCGGCAGAAATAGAACATTGTGTTAGGATATTTTTGATGCTTATTTAAAGGCTGAAGGAAAGTTACTTAGCAACTAAAAGTTAGTTACTAAGCCTCCAAGTAGGATGTAATTGTGTGGTGTCTCTTTAAGACAACCTGGGTCTATGTTTGATGACATCATAGGTATGTGCTACTGACTTCTGTGTTAGTGTGGGAGAACCACTTTGCAGATGGACGCATGGACTCTGATACGAACTTTATATTTTGCTCTCCCACCTCAATAGTAACGTACCAGGTTGTATAAACTCTGTTTACTTCATGTTTGATAAGACAGCAGTTATTCTACCGGGCTTTGTGGGATTTTTGAGGAGGATGATGAGTAATAAACCAGACAAGCACTGTGGAAACCCCAATACCAGTGTCCGTGATTTTTCGGATTTTCAGAGCGAGTTGCTATTGCCTTCTCTAAATCACTATATATAAGTACAACCCACGTTACAATGCCCTCATGTTACAAATGCACAAGAAAACAAACTGATTGTGGGGAATATAATTACGGCTGCATAAGTTCTAAAATCTTTAGAAAATTGCAGCAAATGTGGACAATATGGACAAGAGTCGGACATTGTGATCTTATTTTAGAACATGAACTCTTGTTTACAGATAATATTGAAAAGGAATTACATCCACTTGGAGGCTTAGTAACTAACTTTTAGTTGCTAAGTAACTTTCCTTCAGCCTTTAAATAAGCATCAAAAATATCCTAACACAATGTTCTATTTCTGCCACATGCTCACTTGTACCAAGAAATATTTAAAAAAAACTGAAAACTATGACAGCTAAAAATAGGAGGACACAACATTTAATTATAAAGACAGTACCATTAAGATCCAATTCCAATTTATAGTTTCAAACATTTGCTTTTACTTGTGAAAGATTAGAGTTTAGTGCAAAAGAGAGGAGACAGCTCTGGCATCTGTATAATTACGGGAAAATTACATTCATTATTGTAATTTACATCTCATCTCCGAACCAATTATTGGTAGTTTGACCTGCAAAGCAAGGAAATCTAAAATAGACCAAGGGATGGGTGGAGGACAAAAAATAGGAGGTAGAGTTTGGGACTTTGGGAGTTGTGTGGAGGAGGGGGGATCAATATGGCTCTACAAGATAATGATTTTAAATAGACGTAATTCTCTGCTTCAGAGTACAGCTGCCAAGGGCACCACTGCAATGCTTTCAAGTCTGATATGAAAATTTAACTGCCAGTAATTTGCTCATCTGCATCCCTAGAGAGATCATCTCCTGCCAGTCTTGTCCATCTGTCTGACCATGTAGAAGTGTATATGATCCCAACCAGCCTCACTATAAATAAAACCATTCTGATGAACTCTTGGAGTCTACATTAAAACTTCCAGTAAGAGAGGAACTATTGTAAATAACATGATTTCAAATGTATAAACCTATTTAATTCAATTGTGTCAGCCAACTGACAATTCAAATTAATCTGTTTTTCATATACTGTACATAAAAAATCATGGACTGAATGTGTAAGAAACATTTTTCTTACAACGGTAAATACGCTTATAATCTGTTTCTGTGGCTTGATGAAGTTGTTTTGAGCTTTGAGATGTCAGAATAAAACTAAATCCTGGACAACATGCTCTCAACTATAATATAATGCAGGTCTTAATATTTGCAAAAAGCCAATTAAGACATTAAGTTTATGACAAAATTTTATTCATATCAACTGTTTTCATGAATACCCGTGTGTCTGTTAGTTTGAATGTCTTTTTGTTTCCTAGTTTCATTAAATCAAACAGAATCAGGATCTGACTTGTATCAGAATCTGAATATCAGCTAGCTATTAACTGACATCATAGGTTTGAACTTTATATTAAGTTTTGTGAAGAACTTTTCCAATATCCATCAACTAAGAAAATTATTTGAGGTTATCCTTACACTGTGTCTGCACCAAGAAACCTAACTGTGATGAATTTAGCTTTCATCATTTTTGATACAGACTTAACCCAAAATATTTGAAATTTAGTTTTTGAAAAACTTTGGAGTAAGATCTTTTTGCCAGATCCAATGCAGAAGTTCAATAATGAATGTTTCATACATTTTCAAGGCTTGTATTTAGAAACCCATCAAGTTCATGCAAAGCATCAATATTTATTTGTTGACCTTTCTTTTGTTGACCTTTCTTTTTCAAGAATTTTGCAATTCTCCCTGACATACTGGATATCAATTTCTATGCCAATTCCTGGGAGATAGTGACCTATTGTTCCTTTATCAGTAATTTGATTTCACACATAATTTTTTTGGTTCATTCACTTTGAGGATTGACCACAAATTGAAATTAGGGTTAAAATCTAGGACCTTTCCTGACCATGGAAAATATTTTCAAGGCACTTGGTTATCACTTTTACCTTGTGACATGGAAGAAAATTGTGTTGTTAAAAGCATTTTTCTTATCAGATATTGGCTCCTGTACTGCTAGGCAAACTTGTTCTTAAAAGGATGTTGAGATTCCAGTGCTTTAAGCAAAATTGTTTGTGAGTCTGCACCCTTAAACAAGAGCCTAACCAAGGAAAGATTTGTCTCAGAATTCTTTACTGTTAGCTTTTCTGGTCTGTACAGCCCTTTTTCAGACAATCTAAAGGTGGCTCCTTCTAGAGAAAATAACTTCATCCATGTCCACTGCATTAGACTGCAGATAACTGGAGAAAAATGGCTTATTGGCTAGCCTTCTTGACACCAGGCATTCATCCAAAAGTCTGTGCCTTACTTTTCATGCAGAAACTTGACTTGACACTTGCTTGCCGCCATTCCTGAGCAAGCTCTGCACTGATAGCAGCTGGATCGCTAAGTCTCCTCTTCATGAGACATCCTGATACTGGCTGGACGTTTTGGGTCAACCTGAAGCTTTAAATGCAGCAACTGAACCTCATTAATTGAAGTTCTTGATGATTTAATAAATGAGTGACTTGGACAAAAACTTATTAGCAGCATTATCCTTGTCTGTAAAGTTGTAAAGTTTGTTGATGCAAAGTGATGTTGACATCATGTGTTTTCCTAGTGGCAACCATGGTTGACAATGAAGAATGATTTTAAGCACCACTCCCCTTTAAAGCATTCATTCTGCTCTTCTAGTTCAATCCAAATAACACAGTGAGATCTGTTTCCCTGTTATCATTAACACTTTTCCTCGAGGTAACAATAACATCACAGCAGTGATGCCAGTGGTTTTCTGGTAGAGCTAAAGCCGAGTGCAGATGTTTATTTCTTATTTTTTGTGATTACATATATTTTTCTTGATTGTCAAATTAATTGCATTATATTCGATTAATCTAAAAACTGAAGTTTGTGAGAAACAAGATTTTGGTCAGTCTTAAAACTTCTGGCCATGATTACACTGTTTAGCAGAGTGGCTAAAATCTATTGTGTATACACAACAGAATTTCAACATGTCTCAAAAAAATCTGATTTCCTGTTTTATTCTGATAAAGGCATTTTATCAAAACCAAAGAACCATAATACAGTGTCTTGTAAAAAGATGAATGCCCTTTAAATACCCTTTTTCACTTTTTAAATGATACAATCACAAAGCTCAATGAATTATATTGTAATTTATTGTAACATAAAGAACATTTTTGTAAAGTAGGAGGAAAAATATTCCTGGTTTTGATTTTTTTCTTATTTTAAAATTAAAATAACGCGTTGGCATGTATTGTAGATGCAGGGATCTCAAACTTCTGTCCTCAGGGGCTGGTGTCCTGCAACATTTATTTGTGTTGTTGTCCAGCACCCACAACCTAGTCTTAAACAGCCTCTGTTAAAGACTTAGATTCTAAATTCCAGTTGGTAACACAAAATGTATTTTTTCCTCATTGTTTCCAGAAGAACAACAGGCTATCATGCTGTAATACTAACAGGCAATGATAAAGAGACATTGTGTTGCAGTCAGTGGCTTTAGGTTATGCGTTTACTTTGAGGGCTATATGCTGTCTTTTTTATTTACTTTTATTTTTATTAGCACTTTGTTAATGAAAAGGTTATTTCACCAGAACATGTTCTCAGTTTTTTCTGCCTGGGGCCTTTGAAACAATGAGACATGTGCCTATAGAGCGCATTGAATTTAAATGCTTACATCTCGTCCAGTGCTGCAACAAGGCAAACAGATCCTGATGTATATTTACAAACCAAAATGATGTCATTAGCACCTGTTTTTGCTACTTTCACATGGTTTGAAACAAACAATCTATTTCTAAGCTACTTCTGATGGTGAATCTTCCAAGAAGGATCAACATGAACCCTTATTTGATCAATCCTTTATAAAGTCCGCATTTGTGCAAGTCTTACTGCAAGGAAAGAGAAGAGAGGGAGTCTCTATGCCCTTTGATCATAGAGTTTTGTCTCTGAATCTTTACTATTAACTGGAACATCATTATTTAATCATCATCATTTATTATGTGTCTGGTTATGATGTTGAGACCTTTAAGCTTTACCCAAAGTTGCTTCAATGAGACACTTACCTTGAAGTAGTACAGGAAGTAGTTCTTCATTGTGGTTTTAGCTAGCTGACAAGCACACTGAGAGAGCATTTTGGTAGAAAAAAAACTTTTAACAGAGAAAAAAACATGATTTGAGTTATTTGTTAGAACTTAGTGAGTATCTCAACTGTCTTAGCTTTCGGTTAGGTTTTAGCTAACGACATTAAAGTTAGCATCTTCTTCGTAGATTCATATCAATGCTAAACTATAGGGTTATCTCAGTTTTTTATTGTTTTAGGACGGCATTTGACTATGTCTAGTACGCCTGCACGATATTAGAAAATCTTGCAATGGCAATAATACTGATAAATATTGCAGCGACACTTGGAGTGCTTCCAGCACTTTTTAGTATTTTGGGCGATGTAATTTTTGTCTGGTGTGAGCATCTGCTGCTGTGAGACTCTGCCCAACTGGATAAATATTACATGTGCATGTAAAATGCAAGTTCATAACACTTGCAATAAATTGGCCACCAATTATTCTCTCCAAAGAGTCTTTTGTTATATGAATATTGCACACACTGATATTGTGATGATAATATATTGACAATATTGTGCAGCCCTGTTCTCTCATGTCATTTTTTAAATACTAAAAATGATCAAATCTGAACTGAATATTTCTAGAGTGAACAGAGATTCTTTAAAACACAGTTGAGATTTAAGAGACCCTTATTCTATTTGTAGAAACACAGAAACTGAACATATTCACTTTTTTTTGGCATTAGGACCACCTATGAATTAGAATAAGCCCAAAAAAGGCTAAAATATGTAAGAGTATACTCTATAAGCGTATATAATTAGGCTTACTTGATCGCAGAGCAGATGTTGTGACCTCAATCTCACTAGCAACTTCGTATGGCTGGAATGCTGATGCTGAATTCATCTCACTGGCAAAGGGGTCTGGACTCTGTGTTCCTGTGGAGCTGGCGCTGGTTCCATCACCTCCGTTGTGTGGATCCTGCTCTTCGTACACTGCAACTAGCTGAGGAGACAATAAAACAAATGTTTTTACATACTGCATGTTTTATCCACACAACTGGAATGCCACTATGCATTCATTACACCAGAAATCTTTCCAAGTGGCATCAGCTTACCCTAAAATAATGAGCTGTGGTGTATTCTCAATGCATAACATTGTATTCATTAATAAACTAAGTAACATAAATGCAGATGCTTATCTCAGAACGTGTATTTCTGCAGCACTCTGACTGCTCTGGGTTGCCAAGTTTGGCTTCCACACCAAGCTGCTGCTCCATTCTAACAAAGATGATTTGTTGCCATGTTTCTCAGGCCAGATGGAGAAAACTCCCCATAGCATCACACAATCTGATAACCACCTCTCAAAATGCTCATCTAACAAGAGAAAATGTGTAACATAACTCAGTGTTATAGTATGATCATAGGCTATGTTGTCTTTTTCACCAGGATATCAGCCAGTGTAAGATACCTAAATTATTTCAATTCTTTCCGAAGGTCTCTTGGATTTTGACCCTCACTAAAAGGATTATGCCAAAGACAGAAGGAATTAAATACTGCACAACCTTTGGTAGTAGAGAGGATAAGGCAGTGCCAAGTGCCTTTCATTTTCAGCTGAATCTGTTGCTAAACCTCTCAAAAGAAGATTAACCTCCAGTTCCATCCAGACTAAGCAACCAAACAGCAACAGAATGATACACAGCATGCGAGACAAAACAGTACATATATTAGACTTTAGACGAGTTATTTTTAATATTTTCCTGCTACCTGCAAATCTATGCAGCCACACAAGAAGAATTAGTCATTTGTGTATATCACATTAAAATGATATGAAGGCGAAAATAGCAGAATTCTTTTTCCATGTATTTGCTATTTTTCATCTCCCCAACATAGGGAAATCTGCATATAAACAAGTTGAAATGTGTCTGCTCCTCTGTTTGATTTAGTGCATATTCAGAAGCAGAGTGTTATACTTAAGTGTGTACGCACTTGTGTGTCTGCATATGAATTTATGCTGCTCTGCGTGTATGGCCGTATGGTTTACGGCGGCTGTAATCCACAGCAATATCTCTCACGCTGGCTTCGCACAATTAAAGCAGCCTGCTTTTCTCTTCCTTTAAGATGTTTTGCTGCATGCCGGTGCAGTCTCTGAGACCCTCTTTATCACTGAAAGCTTTCATTTCACCCTAATCACGTTCAATCCCAATGTTAAAATTACATTCCTTAGATTGTAAGGGTTTATCGCAAATGTGCTCAGTACACCAGAGAGGCAATCAGAAAGGAAAGAGATCTGCTGCTACAAAATAAGAAGGCTGATAGAGGAGGCATCATAGTTAAGTCTTGCTTATTGGAAAATATGTGAATACACAAGTGAAGGCATAAAGATTGACTTTTAGTTTGACTACAAAGTTGATAGTGGATTAAAGCATGAATACTAAAGTATATGGCTTGTGGAGACGTAGATTTAATACAGTTAATATTTTTATAATACTGATTTTAAGAGGGACAGCTGTCTCCAGATGAAATGTGAACACAGCACACCACATCCTCTGTGGTGTTTATACTGGCCGAGTGTTATGCGTGCAAGTCAATGAATCATTAGCAACAAAATAATCAGGCCTCCCATTCATGTATTGCTGGGAGCATTTAGCAACTCGACAAGCCATGTGCCTGCCAGCTGCCCATTTAGAGAAGTGGTTAATACTGTTGTAACTGTCTGGGGAAAGTGTTATTCATTTTTAAATACTTTTAAACTCTCATTAATTAAGTCTACTTTTTTTGCTTTGCAATTCATTCAGTACTACAAAGCACTCTAAGCAAAACTCGGTTATGCATCACTTTTTCATAATCAAATTAGACTGTCCTTATTTTGTATTCAGTATTTATGAGATCTAGTAGGAGACAGTTTATTCTGCCATAACCAGGAAATAGGGAGGCAAAGAAGAGTAAACGCATCACACTAAAACAGCTAGTTCATCCTCTTTAGCGGAAGTTGTTACTAAGGGATGAAGACAGCTATTTTCAAAAACAGTGATATAATTGAAAATAAAGTTAGAAGAAGTGCAAAAGATGCAGAAGGCTACTAGAAAGGAAAGTTTTATTCCAACAGAGGCGTCTCTGTTGGAGGCATCTCTGTTGGAACAGAGAGTAGGACTTCAGCAGAGGAAAAGCTGTCCCAGGAACAGAGATCTTTTTTAGGCTTTTGAACTTCCAGCCTCTGTCTAATATGAAACTTGCTGGATTTTTGAAAACTAGTTCTTATTTTAAAGCAAGGACTGGCCAAGAGGTAGCAACAAAAATACACCATTTCATCCCACAACAGTAAAAGGAAAAACATTTTGACACCTTGAGACTCCAGAAGAGACCAAATTGCACAGTGAATATAGTAAACATACAGGGGTTGGAAAATGAAACTGAAACACCTGGTTTTAGACCACAATAATTTATTAGTATGGTGTAGGGCCTCCTTTGCGGCCAATACAGCTTCATTTCGTCTTGGGAATGACATATACAAGTCCTGCACAGTGGTCAGAGGGATTTTAAGCCATTCTTCTTGCAGGATAGTGGACAGGTCACTACGTGATACTGGTGGAGGAAAACGTTTCCTGACTCACTCCTCCAAAAAAAACACCCCAAAGTGGCCCAATAATATTTAGATCTGGTGACTGTGCAGGCCATGGGAGATGTTCAACTTCACCAATCTTTCACCAGTCTTGCTGTATATATTGGTGCATTGTCATCCTGATACACGGCAACGCCTTCAGGATACAATATTTGAACCATTGGATGCACATGGTCCTCAAGAATGGTTCGGTAGTCCTTGGCAGTGACGCGCCCAACTAGCACAAGTATTGGGCCAAGGGAATGCCATTATATGGCAGCCCAAACCATCACTGATCCACCCCCATGTTTCACTCTAGGCATGCAACAGTCTGGGTGGTACGCTTCTTTGGGGCTTCGCCACACCGTAACTATCCCGGATGTGGGGAAAACAGTAAAGGTGGACTCATCAGAGAACAATACATGTTTCACATTGTCCACAGCCAAGATTTGCGCTCCTTGCACCATTGAAACCGACGTTTGGCATTGGCATGAGTGACCAAAGGTTTGGCTATAGCAGCCCGGCCGTGTATATTGACCCTGTGAAGCTCCCGATGGACAGTTCTGGTGGAAACAGGAGCGTTGAGGTGCACATTTAATTCTGCCGTGATGTGGGCAGCCGTGGTTTTATGTTTTTTGGATACAATCCGGGTTAGCACCCGAACATCCCTTTCAGACAGCTTCCTCTTGCGTCCACAGTTAATCCTGTTGGATGTGGTTCGTCCATCTTGGTGGTATGCTGACATTACCCTGGATACCGTGGCTCTTGATACATCACAAAGACTTGCAATCTTGGTCACAGATGTGCCAGCAAGACATGCACCAACAATTTGTCCTCTTTTGAACTCTGGTATGTCACCCATAATGTTGTGTGCATTTCAGTATTTTGAGCAAAACTGTGCTTTTACCCTGCTAATTGAACCTTCACACTCTGCTCTTACTGGTGCAATGTGCAATTAATGAAGACTGGCTACCAGGCTGGTCCAATTTAGCCATGAAACCTCCCACACTAAAATGACAGGTGTTTCAGTTTCATTGTCCAACCCCTGTAGTTGCATTTTAAACACACAGTGAGCTTGAAGAACAATGAAGATATCCCCAGAGCAGTGGAAGGCTAAAAGCCCAGTTTTCACTGATCTTAAAAAGACATCTCAAACTGAAAACGTTGATACCTGTGGAATACAACGTTATATCCTTGCATATGGAACGTCTACACTTTTGCAAACGACAGTCTTAAGTTTGTTGGTGTTTTCACAGCCGAACAACTTCAGTGCTGGTTGACTATCAGTCTGCTGATCAGCCGATTGTTACTCTGCAGGGACAATTTCCAAACAACTATGAGGCCTGGAAAAGCAGAGGAAGTCATTATCTTAAATACATTTGGACAACTGACAGGCTGTTGCAAAATCCAAAGGTTAACTCCACTCTTTGGCAGAAAGAGAGGAGACTGACGAGTCCCAGCTGATGAGGCGATTGATACAGCCTAACGTTATTTGGCGGAGAGAAAAAAATAAATAAATAAATAAAACAACTTTAACAGTTTATTACAAAAAAGGTTTCTGTTTAATAACCACTAATATACTATAGCAAACCCATCAAACCCACCATTGAAAAAGAAAATGTCTGCTAGCTGTTAGCCTTCCACCTCTATGAGGTTTTCTCTTACTTTTATCCAAACTCACTATGAAACGACATCTGTCTACAGGTAAGGGAACCATTACTGATAATAACTTCACAGATTATTTTTAAAAATCTAACCTTTATCTTTAAGGTACAGTCTTCTTATCCTACAAGGAACATCCTACAGTTACAATTAGCAATGCTAACCTCAATGATCACGCTAATGGCTCCTAAAATATATTAAAGGGTTTAAAATATCACCCTATTTCGTCTTGATTTAAAAATATTATTAAATTCAGTTTTAAAAGGAACCTGCATCACAATGAGACCTCTCTATATAACCTGTAATGATTATTGATGAATAAAATGCCACTTAAACATTTCTTAGTTTCCTTAGTTGTTAAAATGATACAGTTGTTATTTGTGTTGAATACTTCTTTAAGACAAAAATAAAATGTTGTGAGGTGGTGCACTTTAATTATTTTTTGACGCGTGCAAAAAATATATAAAAATGTTAACGAGACATATTCTGTCGTTTAAACATGTCTTTTAAACAACCCAATGGCAACAATATATTTGTTCATATACATCTTTCCAATACCTTGAAGGAATTTACTGTCATTGTACATTTTCAGCTGTTTAATTAAAGCTTTCTTTTTGAGGACATGCAGATTTTTACTTTAAACAGAAAATAGAAGACATGCTTAAAAAATGCAAAACTTAAAGAAAATAATTGGAAATTGGCCATAAAAACGCTGATCGGTGCATCAAACTGATGAAGTCATAAGCTGCTTAATCATTTCCAAGCAGTGTTTTGGCTCAGACTGTTCCTGATCAGTTCAGCCGCGTTTGAAGTTGATTCAATGAATGACTGAGGCTGAGTTTAATTTAAACACCTCTGTAAACTAGATGTTTAACTGTTATAAGAAGCACTGATGCAGCTGGCGCCGCTATTGACGTTCCTATAATTTGTTCTTTTCTCATCATTTCTTCAAAACTGACTGTAGTATTTTAGGTTACTGCTGTCACATTGTTTCCTATCATCCCAGTTGCTATGCATAATGCTGGCATATCTAGAAACATACAGTATGTTGTGCGGGTCTAAAAATAAAGAAACAAAGTAAGTTTTGTGAAACATCAAGTCCTGTGACAGGTAGTATGTGAGAAACCTTTGATGCATCCTTATTTTGCATAGTGTTCATGTATTGTGATGAAAGGTGTAAAATGTATAATTTGCTACTGTGCTAACAGGAGGTGCATTACGTGACTTCACAATTTGGTTTTAATTTTATTTCATACTTAACTTTTTGATAAACTTCAATGCTCTCTATAAGGTCTATGAGGGCCCCCAAGTGGCCAAATAATTATTAGCTGAATTGATTATTATAAGGTTATTTTTATTTATGTATACAGGAAAGTCTATTGAGACTCATTGTCTCATTTACAAGAGAGACCTGTACCTGTCGAATTAACCTTCAACCGTGCAGACAGAGATTCTGCATCATGTAGCATAAAATAAAGTAATGTTAATATTGGGTGACTACTGCAACATTTGCTTCACATTTATGTAAATACCAGAACAACAGCACAAATATGTAGTACATGAGGCATAGTTATGACACACATGCCAAATAATTTTCTGACATTTCCAAAACAGATTGTGGCAGACTGCTTTAGCTGGAGATTGAATTGTGTATGCTACAGTATCAGAGAAATGGCAAGATGATGCTGCACTGTTATTTACGTTAGGCAGCACATATTCCTATAACACACAGAAATACTGAAATACAAGGCAGATATGAAAGGTATGATGGGGTGTTAGTGTATGAACGACAATACTGTGTAACAAAGGAAACATGGAACCTTTTTACTTTTCAAAAAGTGTTTTTAGTTGTAGAAGGCTTTAACTTTTATTTGACAAAGCTTACATTACTAAAAACTAGATCAAAGACCATAAAGTGTCTATAAAACTGCATGTAGATTTTAGCTGTAAGATTTTTTCATCAGTACATTATGAAGCACACTTTCTTGCATGTCTCAGAGTTTTTTCTAGCAGTGTTTTGACCTCTGTCTGTGTAAGGAAGAGTAGAGCACATGTGGCCAGAGGGAAAACTGATGCAATTTCTGCTATTGGTGAGACAGAACTCTAACTGCTAAGCAATAAAATCCATCACAGAGCGCTTGCCTCGGTCTGGGAATTGATCACAACCTTTTCAGAACAGAGACATGTTCACACTTCTTTTTGATTTCTATTTTTTATTCACTCACTGTCTCTTCTAAGCTACTGTACAAAGGGTGCTGGGATGAACTCAGAAGTTTTAGAAGTAAGAGAAAACTTTTTAGGTAATGGACAGACAGGGACAGGGTGGCTAATTGTCAACTGGTGTGACAGATGAGGCTTAGGATTCAGATGCACAGAGAGAATTTTAAGACTCTAAATAACAAGATGCTACAATAAAACACACAAATCAAAACCAAAGATAAGAAAATGCAGAGAGAAAGTCAGAGAGCATACAAGAAGTTGGGAAAAAAAATTCCAGTTTCCAGGCTCAGGATAAACTCCAGAGCAGTTTTAAAAACCTATTTAGCTCCCACCTGCTTCAGTTGAGAGAAGCGTGGAAAAGCGTGGAGCTGGCAGTCTTATTTCATGGACCTCTCTCTCTCTCCATCCAGGAGAAAGCTACAACATTGCTGCTGCTTTAAGCCCCTGTAGCAAGGCTGACACTCATCCACTATTAGCTTGTTCCACTGACTGTCACAGCAGCTGCCAATCAACTGCAATCTACCTGGGAGCCTGAGGGCTGCTGGGGAAAGGCATGAACAGGGGATGGATAGAGATGATGTTGAAGGGATGACACGAAGCGAGGATTGAGGGAGAAGCTGAAGAAAAGAAAAAGTCAGCTGAGGCCAAGCATTTTTAGCTGCGTAGTTGTGTTCTGTATTTCCATATCATTAAATGGAGTGAGCTGGCAGACAGTATTTTGAAAAAAAAATACAGGGATGCCTTTCATGTTGGCCTGCTTTGATCACCTTCCAGCTTTTGGCAGTAAGGTGAACAAGGAGAAGAAATAGAGAGGAGGTAGCTGAAGGGGAAATGAGAAGCAGTTTTGACAACCTCTCTTAACATCTTTTCTCCCCCTCCTCCAATGAATACACCGTTCCACCAGAAACTGTGATCTGCAGAGATACATGGGCGATCAGGATTGGCATAACTGCTAAACGCCTGTCCAAAACACTCACCACAAAAAGGAACCAGAAAACAATGGCTATTAGCAGATATGTACCAGCGGTGCTTACAAAGTCAAGAAATGTGTTGCCTTTCAACTACATTCAGACTCCGAGAACCTTTACACATTTAGTTACATTAAAATCCCAAACTTCTATGTATTTTAGGAGGGCATTTTAAGTGGTATATCAGCATAGAGTATTGCATAAATGTGACATAGAAGTAAAAAGAAACATAGTTTAAGAGCTTTTCTTTTTTTTTTTATTATGGCATGCACTTGTATTTAACCCCTACATACTGATACCTCTAAACTGATACTAAATAAATTTGGCCTTATTGGAAGAGTGGCAGGAAAAAAGCTATTGATATAACAAAGGCATGGAAGCTCCAGTTTTCAATTTGCCACAAACCATGAAGGGGAAATATGTAGAATGTTTTGTTTTACATGTAGAATATGGTGAAATATAGCTCCGGCAGCATCATCTTGTGGTAATGCTGCTAAAGGTTTAGATCCATGCATATTCACAAGTTAAAATGGCACAGTCAAAGTCCAGGCCTAAATCAAATGGAGAATCAGTGGCAAAACTTACATAATTGCTGTTCAGATCCAGACTCAGTTTTGCAAAGAAGAGTTGACAACGTTTTCGGTATCTGGATTTGCAAAACTGGTACAGATATAACAAAAAATACTTGCAGCTGTGGTTGCCCCAAACAGAGGTTTTAAGTATTGACATGTGGGGCTGAATACAAATGCATTCCACACATCTCCAATTTCTGCAACACTGTATCCTTTTCCTTCCACTTGACAATTATTGAACACTTTGTGTGGATCTATATTGGACAATGAAGTTAGTGGTTGTAACATGGCTAAACATAAAAAGTTTGAAGGGTTATGAAATCTTTTGAAAGAACTGTATTTCATCTCTACTTGGAAAAGTAAATACACATACCCTGACACCCACAGAGATAGACAGGGTTTCATCTCCCCTATCTGTCATTTCTCATCATTTCACAGCAAGGGCACTGGTGGCACAAAGGTATTATAGGTACAGTAGAGGTGGAACAGTGAAGTCACATACTCCAGACAATCCAAGGACTCTAAACTTGAGTAATGGCTATGAATCACAATTTATCATCCACACACTGCTTGTCTTTCCATCCATCTGTCTCTCTATTCATCACAGCCTTTGACTTTCCCAGGAAGTCATGGATCTTTTTAAACATTTATCAATTTTGAACCATTTTAACACCAACAAAGTTTGGTCATATACATTCTGTGTAGAAAAAAAACATGTTCTTCTTTTTAGAATCAACCAAGGGGATTAGACATTCCAACTGAATGTTTTTATTACCTTAAACCAGGATCAGTGTGGAAAACTTCTCTCTTCTCACTTTGAA
The DNA here is from genome assembly GCA_036173005.1 of Crenichthys baileyi. Classification (NCBI taxonomy): domain Eukaryota; kingdom Metazoa; phylum Chordata; class Actinopteri; order Cyprinodontiformes; family Goodeidae; genus Crenichthys; species Crenichthys baileyi. Next base: position 830,415 of record JAHHUM010000890.1, read on the forward strand.
GTTATTACGGTTTTTAATATTTTATTGTTCCTCCTGTCCATTATTTCTAACACACCATGAGTCAAGCAATCCAACAAAGTGCTTAGTCATGTATTTTCCTGCTCATCAAGAGCATCAAATATTCAAAGAAAGCATCTCCAGCACTCTTGGCCCATTGCTTGCATTTCAGATAACCATCAAACTGGCGACGTTTTAGAAACATATGCATATTGCAGGTGCTGTCACATGGGGTTGATGCAAGGGAAAATGGCCCCCAAACACTGGCTTGCAAAAGCAAGATTGGAAATGATGACACACCCTAGAAATCCAGTGTAACGTCGAAAAGATGCTGTGACACAAAATATATCCTCCCATTTCTAACTGTAAAGGAGTACAGCAGCAGAGAAGGGCACTGGGAATCAAAAGGAAGGGGATTAAGGGCATAAACAGATGCATTCCTTGATACCAAGCAGACAGTTGGTTTGTTTGTTTAACCTGAGCTAAAATATTAGCTCGTCATTTTTTTCTCCTTTGTTAAAGGCAGCACAGAAAAAAAAGACAAAAAAGGATGAACACATGGTGGGAACATTCATACAGCGGACGCAGTGAGAAAATATATAGAGCAAGCAAAGTTTAACCAGATTACAGAGTCATCCCTTTCAAATCCACAAGGCTAGGTTCTCGTCCACCTTTGAAGTTTCCCTCCAGGGCGAGGGTAATGAATTCACACATATTAGAGAACGTGTTAGAGCGCTACCTACGCAGTGCTGACAGAGGAGAAACGTCCTACTACGCCCCGGACACATTCTTCCATGTATATTAATACCTTATAACCTATGCTCATATGTGCAATTCAATTTCATTCAGCCCTGGGAAATAAAATAAAATAACACATTTTTTTTAAGGCACACAAAAGACTATTGCTGACTGAAAAGCAAGAAAGAAGCAGTGAAGCCAAAGATATCAAGCAAGGGCAGAAAAAGTGATGACATTAAAAGCAATTAAAGTGAATCTCAACAGACAGAAAGGAAGACATGTGGTAATCTTTTCATGACCTTGATGGCTAAATCGCCACTGATTGCTTAAGGGTTATTAACATTGAGCCAACACATGAAATAATGCTGATCATATTCCACCAAAACATCTACACAGCCATAGGGGGAAACCTCATTAATAACTGTATCCCAGGTAGGTATTTATTTACACAAGTTATATTATTTTAGTTCATAACACATTGTCTGTTTGGATTAGGCATCTTTGCCTTGCGGTTGATGTGATACTTATTTCGACACACTGCCAACTATCTGAGGAATCAAACATACATGACAAGATTCAATATGATCCGATCTGTCGCTCAACCATGATTCACTCTGATTTCAAGTTTGATCTTTTTTTTTTATTTTATTTTATTTTACAAAAAGGGCTTGTATAATAAATCCAATACAAAAATATTAATAGATTATAATAGAACAGCGAATTGCATATCAGCCTTTTTAATAACTCAGAGTGATCAGAAAATGTGTTTTCTAGATTACGAGCCATAAAAAATTTATCCTTTCAAAGAAAGTTTAAACTTACTTACATACATAATAATAGTTATTACTGTAAAAAAGCCGTGACAATAATTCTAAAAAAGACTGCTAAATAACCCACAAAATTACCCCAGAACAATTTGTAAATACAACTGCATATTGGTCAGCGCTGTATTTATTCCATATGCCATACAGATGTGTTACGTCCACATAATACAGGTAAATTAAAGTGCATGGAACTGATGAAGTCCTTAAATACACTTTACTGTTTTTTGTCTGCAATTCTCTTCCCAAACAGTAGGGGTCTCTACAATGAAAACATACTTCCACTCCACACCAGGAATGACAGCAGATGAAGAGCCTTACAGAAGTGTTAGCTTTTATATTTTCTCTGACTTGATTTAATCAGTATAAATGTTTTTAAAACTAATGTAGCTAGATTCTATCTAAAACTGAATCAAATCACTTGTTTTTGTGTGAATCAGATTAATCGGCAGAAATATATTTGAAAAATGTTCCTGATCTTCTCCATGTTTATCCCATTAATTTAAGAGACTGCAGTGACGCACACACTATTAACGAATTATTGTATTTATATTCAAGTAACATTGTATGTTACTTGATTTTTATTTAGCTTTTTCAGCTGAGTTAGTGAGGCAACATTCAGGCATTACACCAAAAAGTCTTTTAAATATTAAGCTGCTTACACTTGCTTCCTGTCTTGCCATGTATGTTGGCATATTGGAAAATTCTTGTAACGTATGTCTAACCATAGGAAAAATGGAGTCCATTTTGTGAAATATTAAAAGCACGTTCATGTCTTTGGCATGTGTGTCATTTTTAATTGTGTGTATACTGGAATTAAGTCAGGAAGAGATGTTTTAGCTGGTATGTCATAGTCTTGTTTTGTGTTGTTGTTGTTATATTTAATGATTGCCTGTCCATCTAGGGTTAATGTTTATTGTTTTATGCATAGTCTTCAAGTGCACAGATGTGGCCAAACAATATTAGGTGGAATAATCAGAAAGAAGGTCACACTGTCATCAGTTAAAGCCACTCCAAGCATTCAGTGTGTCAAGGTCAATTAATCTTCATCAGCACAGACAGAGTGCCTGCATAGCACAGCAGGAAATAAAGTAATGATAACAACAACTAAGTATTTTGACAATTGATTAGCACTTGCATAAATGTGCAATGGCACACATGCAGATGTACTGTTGAAAAGTTGCAGAGCTCATGCAGCAAAATTTTTTATATGACAAAATATCAGTTGCAGACTAAAGACTTTTCTCTGCATTCTCAACTCACATGGAAAATGAAGGCCAGACAGCCAGTCTAAACTCCACATAGACAAGTAGATAGAAAAAGATGTGCACAGAGCACGAACGCCTAAAAAGACACAATGCAAATGCACGCTAAAGCTCAGAAAACAGGTTGTCTATTAGTATTCTTCTCCTAAAACCTAAATGGTTAGAAAAGAATAAGATATTCTAGCAAAATCTTTAAAAAGGATGTATCCTTCAATTATTAATTTGTTACTTAAAAAGCTTAGAGAGGGTACCTAAAATCTCCACGCCCAGGAACTTGGAAAAATAGGAAGAGAGGCTGCCAAAAGAAAAAAGGGAAAGCTTCAAACATTTTTGGTCTCCCTGTTGGACGGAGATGGACAGAGTGTGATGGACAGACAGAGGATGAGGCTAGCACAAAGGGAGGGGAGGATCCTTGAAAAAGCTTTACATCCTCTGCAGTTAAAGTGGATGGATATTTGGTGGATGGAAATCAGTATGTTTGATATGGCAAGGCCAGGCCTAATTATATATACATAAAATGTACACGGTTTTCCTCATTGTTTTTATCAGGATTATCTGTCTTAGTTGTGACTCTGCAATGATAAATAGGAAAATGAATGGATAGATGTCTCAGACACTAGTGATCACCACACCTGCAGCAAATAGAATTACTTGAACACATATCTGACAAATAGAACTGCACAATAGAACCTGTCAGAAACAACACTGGACACATGTTGACTGAGATCCTTAACAATATTTCAGATTATTTAGTTCAGTCAAATATGAAAGTGCACAGTTTTAAAGTATCAATGAATGCTCAAAATAATGTATTATTAAGAATTTTTTGATGGTTTTTTGTTGTTTTGAGGCTCTATATTTTGGTTATAATGACATATTTCTTAAAGACATTTTCACATAGCTTTCCATCAACCTGTCAGTCTCAAAGTAGTTGTTGCCAAATTAGGGTTTCATATCTGCCCTGTGGCTTTCATGCTGTCACCTGGGATAGCCCTGGGTGCAGTGCCTCATCGCCCAGAGCTATGGACCAACAACAGAGACTGTTTATGTGCCTAAAACTACTTAACATGCACAACGGAGCGCTTTGAGTTTGTACAAAATAGAGTTCAGAATTAACACTTCAATGTGCTTAGTTGCTGAAAGCAAAACCCTACCTTGAATGCGTCTATTTGACAGCAACTTCTAAAGCTTTGTTGTTCTGAGCTGTAAATTCAACTAACCCTCAATGATAAAATCTAATAAAGCAATATAATAAGTAAGCTATGCAATAAAAAGTAAAAAGAGAAACAAGCATTAAGCATTAAGCAGTTATTATCTTAATGGCTATACTTGTTAAATGAAAGCTGCCAATGTATTGCAAAACAGAATGAGCAATAGTAGATTACCAAATACAAAATTCAAGTATAGCAAAAGACTGTCTACATCTGATAAGTTTAGATGCTGTTATCGAAGTTCTATTAGGACTAGTTTACGTTTCGTGTTATTATGTATAGCCTCATTTTGCATTAAAATGGCTGTTAAACTGGTTTGTGACCTTTTGGTCCTAGCTTATGGTTTTGTTGTACAAGGTACATATAAAAGAGGTAAAGCAGGATATAAGGTTTCTTAAATTCTTAAGCTCTGAAAGAAAACAGTTGTTAGTTTTCTATATCTTACGGGATTAATACCCCAAAAAACTGCAACAAACATCCAATAAAATAGATGTGTTGGGCATTCCTGTTCACTGAAAGAGAAATTGAACGCATAAACATTTTATAAAGGGCTGCAAAGGATGATGGACATTGTGCTAGTGGAGAGCAGTTTTTGTTTATCTGCTGAAAACACAAAAGCTGAGGGGAATGAACACTAGAACACCTGAGGTGTTTACAGCACATGCAAAAACTATCTATCCATCCATTTTGTATCCTTGCTGTGTCACAGGACATATGCATGCAGTGCCATTAATTTCGCTTATTTGGAATTTGTGATACACCATACCATAATATGTGCATAATTTTGAAGTAAATAAAAAAAAATGCATGCCTTACAATATAAAGAAGATAAAAATCTAAAAAATAAGGCTTGCTTTTTATTCATGCCCTTTTAATCAAATACATAATAAAATGCAGCACAACAGACTGAATAATGAAGTAGAGATAAAAAAAATGCAGTTTACAATTTTCAGAAAAAATTAAAAATCTGAAAACTGTTGCATGCTTTTGTATTGAGCCTCTTTTACTGGAACACCCCTGAATAAAATCCACTGCAATCTGCTGACGTCCGAGGTCAACTAATTAGTGAATCCACCTGAGTTCACCTGTATGAAATATATTCTCAGTATAAATGCAGCTGTTCTGTGAAGGTATTAAAGGTTTGCTAGAGAACAATAGGGAACTAACGGCATCCTGAACACCAAGGAACACAGCAGCCAGAACAAGGGTAACCAGAGAAGTATAACACAGGGTTAGCTTGTAAAACAATATTCATTGCTTGGAACATCTAAGGGAACACTGTTCAATCCATCATTCAAAGGTAGAAAAAGTATGGAAAAAGGCATCGTAGGGCTGCCAGATATTAGGAGAAGATTTCATTGAAATGCTACTGGTGAATACTGCAATATCCACTATAAATAATCCAGATTTTCCTGAAACCTTTCTTTCTTTAGCATTACACAATCTCCCCACCAGTCACCATTAGCTTTAACATATTAGCCACTAAAGCTGTACATCAGATGTGGGCATTAGGGGAGGTTTGAGTCCATTCAACTGGTCAAACATTGATATGCAGAGTGTGAATGCCTGTCATTTGAAATATATGTGCTAACCAAATATTGCGTCCAATCACTCCTTGACTGTGATATGCACAGACTGATATTGCAATAACAATTGCGAGTTGAAATACAGTGCAGCTATACTGCAAACACATAGTCACAAACCAAAATAGGTAGAGATCCACAGCTCAAATGGAAGAATCAGTTGACAAGACGATTATTTGTACACCCCACCCATTGCGCTATTATTGAAGAGTGACCAGAGGAAAACCATTGTTGAAAGATTACTATAAGAAGTCCTATTTGCAGTTTGATACCTGACATATCCGGGGCTCAGCACCCAGCAAACACATTGAAAAGGGTACTCTAATCAGTTGTCACCAAAATAAAAAAAATGTTTTCACAGCGTATCACCTTGAACACACATTCCCCATAATGAAACGTGGTGGTGGTGGCATCATGAGGTGGAAATGCTTTTCTTTAGCATGGACAAGTAAGTTGTTCAGAGTTGAAGGCAAGATGGACTGAGCTAAATATGAGGCAATGACCCTAAATATACATTCAGAGCCTAAATTATTGGTTTAGATCAAAGCATACCCATGTGCTGAAATGTCCCAGTTAAAGTCCAGAACAAAATGCTACTGAGAACTCGATGCTCTCCATACAACCTGACTGAGACTAGGCTATTTTGCAAAGACAATTGGGCAAATACTTTAGCCTAGAAATGTGCAAAGCTGGTTGAGACATACCTCAAAGACCTGCATCTAAAAAGGCAAAAAATACCCTGTCAAATTGTCAGTGTGTCAAATGTTCAACTTGAAAAGTAAATAAATGAACTATCAATCTGATATACATATGCCATAAATCCAATTTAACAAGTCATGCAGGAGCTTGACCTGGTCAGCCAAGAGCTGGTCTTTTTCCTACGAGGAACACTCAGTACTAAACAGTCCTAGTGATCTGTAAGCCAGAAAACGTGGTCAGCCAGCCAGGCAACACTCCAACCAGTGACCCAGTTGCCCAGTCGGCAAGCCACAAGAGAGCCAAGTGGAGCTAAATGCCCGACTGCTGGCACTTAACTTAACAGAGACAGCGCCAACACCCACAACACATACACATGCACAACAAGCCAGTGGGGACACCACACTCATTATCTGCCATCTGCAGGCCCGAGTGGCTGTAGTCTGGAGGTGAGAGGAAATGAATAGGAGGAAGGTGAAGCAGGGAGAGAGGATGCCATCCCTTATGTGTGTATTCGTAGGGAGGTAAAACACACAATGTGAAAATTGACACGCTCCCCCAACCACACCAAATCGCAGTGGAGGACAACAAAGAATTGGCTTGGTTTCTAAAAGGGAACACACAGCCCTTGCTTTGTGAGAGAGGTGTGCAACCACAAGAAAACAATATCACAGCAAGCTCAACAAGAACATCCCATCAGACCAAACACCAGTACCAGTGTATTTGTGGGTTGAACGTGCTTTAAATTCTATAAGCTCTGGTAGGATTCTCGTGATTCAACACTGTTGCAATGACTAAAAGTTAACAAAAACTTTTTAGGTCGTTTCTCGGTTATCTGCTCAATATTTGGTGTTTATGCAGTTTTTGTTTGTGCAAACTGTATTAACTGGATATTTTAGAGGAACATGTTCAGTAGTGCATGCAAAATGTTAAATGGGGCAAAGTGAATAATATTCCACCAGTGCGAAAAGCCAGTGCAGAAGAGCAAGGACACAAGCTGCTGAGATTTTCAATGCCTTCCTGCTGCTTCCTGCTCTGCATGCTGTTTCTGTGGCTGTAGCCAAGTGCATCCCTTCACAGAGCTCCACACCTCTTCTGGCTGTGGAGCAGGGGCTGAGTTGTTTGCAGTCAAAATTGTGGAGTTTGAGAGAAAAGGCTTAAAGACATCCAAGATTTGGGGTAACTATATGTTGCAAACATAAAGAAGCATATGTTGATGGGTTTTTAGTGAAGGACAATACTGTGCACTAAAGTAAGTGAGGGTTTTATTCTATGTCAGTGTTTAGATTTATGCTAGATATTGCAAACTGAATGCCATGGATGACATTAATATACCTGCAGTGGTTTATTTATTCAGTAGTAGAAATTACTGTTGCGTCTTAGATTTATAGCAATTAGATCATGTTATTCATTCCTGTTAAACATCTCTGTGCTAATCACAGTGATGTGACACCTCTGTATTTATACTCAAGGTTATCATACTCTAAGAATCTCATACTAACCCACGCCTAAAGCAGATATTGAAAACATTTGTAGTTTTGAATTAATAATGCTACATAAAACAACTACTAAAGCTAAAACAAACTATCTTCACAGGACTATGTCATAAACATAAAACTCTTCCGTTACGTCTTACAGTCAGTTTATGAATAGGGTCCGACTCTCAGCTCAGCTGCTTTGTTCTTTCCAGCAGAAGGTTGGCATCTTTTCAAGACAGCTTGTGCCCTCTAGTGCACACTACACACCGAAAACCTTAGAAGTAACAGCACTGTTCATCTTACTCTGCAGCTTAGTTATATAAAAGACACAGAAATTACATGTTATCCGTCCTAATTTTTAATAAGTCCACATCAAACCTTTCATATGGCATTAATATACTGTTTTTCTCTTATAGTATGTCTCTCATAAAATCAAATCAGAGAATGAGAACACCCAGTGATCTGTAATGATGGGAATTATTAGTCTTACAGAATGCCCCTTCTTACTGAAAAACCGTGCATCTATGATAGGAGAGCAAGGAAAATACAAGTGCTCTGGTGATAAAATGGTCAGTAATAGAAGCAGATGCATCTGTACGCTCAATGTGGGAAATGACTATAGCACGCCCTACCTTGTGCATAATAGGAGATTACACGACGGAGTGGGGGTGTTTGTCTAGGGAGTGCTGCTGAACTCCCATAACCTCAATTATTCAGCATTAGGCCCTGCTATTGATTTCCTGTTGGATCGACTTACTGAGTCTCGAGCATTGGGACAGTGACATGCTATAGCCTGAGCTGGGAGGGATGGCTAGGAATGGATGGATAGATGGATGGGAGTCTGTTAGGAGAGTTAAAAGAGATAAAGATCCACATAAGTCGAGCACTGTGTAATTAAAGATGGTCCTTATCAAGGCAGTGATAAATTAGGACTTCACAGTTCATGGCTTAGTTAGTTTGTTAGAGGTGAAAGGACTGGTTAGTTTGTCTTGGCAACCCTGGAGACAGAGGGCAACATTAAACAGGGGCCAGAGGGTTCCCATGGCTTGGGCTCCCACTGAGGCCAAAACAATATTTATGTTAGAAAAGAAAAGCTCTTTGGTTGTCAGATATGCTCGGAAAGACTAATTGTCTAGGGTTATGTTGTGTTAGTACTATTGAGAGTTTGAAGGAGTTGTTCTCAAGCATTCATCAATATGTAAGACATCTTCAGCAAAAACAAATAAACATGGCAACGCAGTCAGATTTTGTGGTTATTTAAGCCGTCAGCTGTAAGAACCCCTCATATTCTAGCAACATGAGTAATAAAACTACACAACACAAGTAAAAACTTGATTATGATTGACTCTGTCTTAAGTTAGTCATGTCTGGCTTTGACTGTTTCTACTGTAGTTGCATGGCCAGATGTGGGTCAGCTTCCAAATGAAGCAGATGGTAAGAGCTGTGTTTCAGCAGCTTCTCCTTGGCCTAACCTTGAGAAGCTGTGCAGAGCTGAACAGAACTAGAGAGGACTAATCTATGTTCCAAAGGATAACTAAAAATATGATAATGCAAGAAAGCTAAGGAAAAACACAGGTATAGGCTAAACAAGGCATGGTATTGATTTAGTCAGACCTTATTCAATACTGAATTGTATAAAATGTTTCCTAAATGTTTTGTTCATGTTTTTTTTGGAAGACACATTTACACTTCATAACCATAGATCCGGAAATGCCTAGATTTGCAGTGGCTTCTCTTGCTCCAGGACACTAACATAATTTTTTGGCTCCATGCACTATGGTGCAGGGTTGCTTTTTTTCCATTTTGAAAGACAAAAAAATAACCTTGTATGATATATGAAAGATCATGGACAACTTGTTATGGAGGAGAAGATCTGCTGAGGAGGCAGCCAGCTGACCAAGCTAACCAAGAATGACTAAGAATGTATGGAATGCAGTTTGCTCAGAAAAAAAAACCGCCATTAGCAGCAGGCACAACTTCAACTTGACTTTCTTAAAAAACACTTAAAACTGCTGCTTCTTCCCCATTAATCCTTTGGGTAACAGGATGAATTATTTACGGCTGCAAACACAAATGAAGCATGTACAACCACAAGTACAAAACCAATTTGTTTTTGACCATCTCCATAGCAAAATTTCTAAATCTAGCTGGTTTTATAAGCCATGGTGAGAGCTAACATTTATATGACGAAACAACAAAATCATGGGTCTGCATCGAAACCTTTACTCTGAAGCTGTAGTGAATATGTGATGTAAAACTGAAGCAGTAATGGAAGTAATGGAAACTAACACCACCTGTCAGCCAGTACAAGGGTTGGTTACCATGGAGCCTGAATGCAGGCTTGTAGACAGACAACGCCAACCAAGGAGGCAGATATGGTAGGTGGTGCTCATGACACATGAAGACAGACAGCTGGCAGAGAGAACAGTGTCACACAGCTTGTTCTTGTGGTTGTTTCTGGGGCCCTCATATCAATTCCTAATTACTATCAGTCCTCAGTCATAATACCCCCACTCGACTACAATATTTCCAATGTAAAAAGTTTCAGGTTTTATGAACATGCAAGCAGCCCGTGAGGCAAGAAATGTAGTGACTTGCTGTTCATCTCAAAGAAAACCCAACTCTGTTAATATGCTCTGAACACATGGAGCACAGTTTCATTTTATTTAATATTTCTGATGTATAAGAATGACAATAAATTATGTATGCTTGTTGATGCTAAGGATACAAGATCTTAAATCGGATGCCAACAAACTATAAATTGAGCTTTCTTTTACAGAAAAGCTTGCAGTTTATTCAGTCATTTAAAAAATCTCAGCTAGGTTTGAAATTTGAGTGTATTTGCAAATTCGTTTCTATATGATAACTAGTATAACCTGCATTTCAACCTGGAAAGACTCACAAATGAGAGAAACACAGAGATGGCAATTGGAGGAGTTTATTTGATTTCTTTTGGCGCTCGGACCCCTGTGGAAGACATGGATGGTGATAATGACATGAGCTTGAATAAACATCTTAGGGTTAGAATTAGAGAAGTCTTCCCCCCGGGATCCTGATACTGGTGGTGGAGTGGAGGCCTGAGAAGATAAGGGAGTCGGAAGGTGCTTGAAGCCTGATGGTGGAGATGGGGTGGATGAGGGTCGAAGCTCAGCTGAAGATCAGGAGATTCTGCGTATGAAGCTCTTTTAAAGCAAAGTCTGGAGGGATGATTGGGTGAAGAGGAATGTAGATCAGGAGCTCATTGGTTGGAGCAGGGAACGTGGTGGAGTAATTAGACGGAGCTGAAAGTGGAGGTGAGTCTTCCAAGTTGAATTTTCGTCAAAACTCCATTTCACACTTATACACTGACCACCCTATTGCATATCTGCCTTTTATTTCAATGACTTAGAAAAACAAAGAACCTTCTGACATATTAGAAAACCAAAACATTTGACCACCAGGTTGCCAAAGATTTTTTGGGCTTTTCACATGTGCTCCACTGCAGCAGAATTGTCCTAAAAGTAGACTCAAAGAACACTTTAGTTATCCAATAATGACATAATTTAATCTCACACTTCATTATGGTGTCTGCATTGATGAAGATTCCCTTGCTTTGGCCTAATGCTTACTTGAGATGTAAAGTGAAACTGATAGCTTGATCTACTTTTGTTTTGGCAAATTGTCTTTTTAGACCATGTGGATGTCCTCATAAATCTTTAAACTTTTCACAGATTCTTCAATGTGGTGAAAAAAAGTTGCATGATATGATGTCATCCAGGCAAAAGTAAAGTAACCCATCCTGACACAACAGAACACTGAACCATTCAGAACAAGGTTTGCATGCTACAAATACATGACAGGGCATGACGCTGCACAAATCGATCTTAATTTCCACGTTTAAACCTCTGTGACATGCATTTTTCAATAAGAAAGCATACATGGCAAGGAAACGGTGTGGCTGCAACTTTACAGTAACCGAATCTCTAACACTTTATTATATCAAATAAGTTATACTCTGCACACAACCTTCTTTAAGTTCAAATTTTGAAGCGAGGTTCTGTGAAGTTATTATCGGTTGTTGTTGTTACCTCTCAGGAATTCCCCGCCACCTTATCAACTCTTAATTGGCAGGGCTGATGACCTCCCCATGCAGGAAACCACAGCACCTGGCTGTCAACTATTTTCCTGCAGTTTTAAGCAAAACATGTGTCCTCTGCAGGAAAACAAATACCCATGTTTTACCGACATGACATGTCAAGTGAGATGGTTTTGTGCTAAAGTTTGTGTACTTGTGTGCCTCTGGACTTGAGGCCAGTTTTAACCTGAGTTAATAGATATCAATATGTTTCAGTGCCTTTCAATTTGGGTATTTTGACAAAACAGATCTCTCATGAATTGCATATAACATTTTACTGTATTTTCCAGGGAAAAGAAAAGTTTCACGTACCTGACCATTACAAGAAGTTACATCAATCCCTGATATATCCTCAGTAAGGTCATTGTGGACACAACCTGTCAAGACTTGGCCCTGGGTTTGAAACTTATCAAACATTTGTGAGAGTAGCAGCCTGAAGGGAACAACCCTCCCAATACACAACACAACTATGGAAGAACTTGCTGCACAAAGAGAAAAATCCAGCTGTTCTGGCTCACCCACAATTCACAGATTTTACAAAACGAAAAAGGGTTTCTCAGCTGTTGGATGAGGAGGGAGATAAAGGGAAACTGATGTTGAGGTAAAATAAAGATCAGCTCTTCACAAGATGGCAGAGCTCTGTGCCGACACACATAGTGGCAAGAATGCAAATCAGGTGATGGATCATGCTGTCAGACACTGTCAGAGGTAGAGATGAGAGGCTCGGTTCTTTTCTCCTGTCCACAACCTTAGAATGTAAACTTGCACTTTCTACTATTGACTGTCTAAACTTTCTCCTTCTCTTGTTTCTCTTTTCCTAGGTGGTTGTTCTTGTATTATAATTCTGTACTGCTGCCTCCGAGTATCTCAACTTTATCTCTAGAGATCTTGGTACGTCTTTCCTTCATGTATTATGAAAAACCAACTCCTGAAACATGACATTACATGTAATGGTCTCGGATTTTTATAAGTCTTATTTTTTAAATAGCTTATTACTTTTGGGTTCTCTGTTTTTAGTTAGTTTAGTTAAGAGTCAGTGACAGAGCAATAAATCAGGACCCTCAAGCAAGTGATGAAGTTACTTTGAAGGATGAAATTCAAAAAAAAAAATATAAAGATAAACAAAACTGTGGCACGACGAAGGAACATTTTCATCAAGCTTATAAAACAAAAAAAAACACAAAATGATAATATCAAGGATTAAGGATTTAATACTAAGTGAGATGTGGCTTATACAAACAAAGATGTTATGACATGTTGTGTGAGTGTGGAGTAGGACCCAGGCGCAGACGGGAGTATTGGATGAACATAATGATTTATGAAATAAAGAATGAGAACTAACAGGGAGGTACACGGAACGCAGGACGAGGAACAAAGAAGGAATAACCGGCATGAAGATGGGAGGATCCAGCGGGGGAGCAATGACAACAGGTGAGTTTAAATACTGAGGAATAAGTGGAAAAATGACATAAAATGCAGCTGTATGTAGTCAGGAGCATATGTGGATCAGCTGAGACAGAATACAAATGGGGAGACTGGGAAGGGACACTAATAAACACGAAAAGGCTCAGCTGGGACACAAAGAGATAATAAATCAAGGACAAAAAAAGAAGCAGAGATGTAACAGAAAAATAAATACAAAAAGTGCAATGAGGATAAACTAAGAAACTAAACACAAAGGAAGAAATAAGGCAAGAATATATAACATAAACAACAGGGAAATGAAGAAAACAGAGATATAACAAAAACCCAAAAAATTTAACAACCTAGGATCATGACATTAGTTTAGATTACAGTTGTGAATTTTGTATTTCATGTAATCTCTGACCAAACAATGTCAATCAATATAGTATGAACAGGTTAGTACTACACCAGGGGACAAACAACTGGTTACATTAGTAATTAAGTACACCACTAAGTATATAATAACGTTACAACCTTGTATCAGGTCAGACATAGCTACTATTAATAATAACAGTTTTGTACCAACAGTTAAAAACCAATGCCTCCAAATTCTCATTTAGAAACCAAATATTCTGACAGGTCTAGTGTTATCTCTTGGAAACAATGAGGCAAATGCTCCTGGCCAGAGTGACATTAACCTAATCTTTAAAAAGTGCGTATCAGCCAGGAACGAAAATGGTATTTGTAAAGCAGGATCTGCATAGGAAATAGATCCTATCAGATTAGTGAGGGAGCAGAGTCTTGAGGTGCTAAAAATGCCCCTAAAGAGCATAAGATTGAAATAAAAAAACATGCTAGTTCCTGCTTTCAAGGTTATCATCTAAGTTTCCTTGTGACATGAGGCAGAATTACCCTGCAAATACTTTGTGCCACCTATTTACATGCAGGACTGTCTTCTGAAACATTTCACAAGGTCAAAGAACTTCTCTTTCCACAGTCTCTCTACATTGTGCTCACTTCTCCGCTCCCTCAGACAGGTTTTTAAAGAATTTATGTCTGGGGACTGAGATGGTCATGGAAGAAGGATGACCATTTGTTTTGGCTGATTATCCTGACCCAATGACAACTCATTTTTGAGTTTTCAGATGGAGGCCAATCATTTTTATTATAGTTTTTGAAAGAGAAGCATCAGAGAACCTCCACTGTATTTAACAGCCGTATGAAATGCTTTTACACATGTTCACCCTTTGTTTCATGTCAGACCCACTAAGAGTATATGTTGCTGCATAGCTCAGACTAGTTTCCTTTTGTCATGGTAGGACAGCAACTGCTCTTCCAGGTGCCCCAAGCACCTAATGGTTGTTATTAAGGTTCGATGATCCCAAAATGTCCCTCTTTATTGGAGTTGTCTTACAGAGAAAGGGAACATACGCCAGTGATGTATGACACACAAAAAATGCCCTTATTGTTATTAATTCATGAAAGGACCACCAGTGGTGTTAGGTCAATGGGCGACACTTCAAGGCACAGTGCCCAGAGATTCTTTTCAAACCCGTTCTATTAAGAAGCATCAAAGTCCAGTAGTCTGACTATTCTTTATGTAATTCAGTATGAAGAATCCAATGTATGTTGAGGAGCCAATTAACAAGACAAAGTAACATAATGACTAAAGGAGAAGTTAACTGTCAGTATATTTCAGTACAAAAAGAATTCTGGTAACAGTTTCCAATAAACCACAGAAAAACAAAAAAAAAAAATGCCCCACCGTGAGTTCCCCTTAAATTTTGAAGATTTTTTTTTACCTGCCAACACACTATGTGCCATGGCAGAAAAACCTAGGTCTTAAAACTGTAGCAGTTCCTGTCACATTTCCCAATGTTTTAAACATGTGACTCATGGCTCTGACTGTAGATTTAGGGAAGTTTAGCCAAGTAGCCATTTTTTCTTGTAACATTTTTCTGTCTTATGAGGATCAACCCTCCTCAGCCTAACTCGAACAGTATGTTCTGTTCTCTGTCAGAGAAATGGGTCATGCCATGTCTTTTTTAAACCTCGGGTAAACAGGAAGTCCTAAATGGTAAATAATTTAAAGTTCCTCATCACTCTGATCAGTGTAAAAACATGGTATAAATGACTAGAATGCCTCAGTTAGAATAATTTGACAGGAGTTGTTTGGGTTACCAAAATGTCTACCATCTCTCATTTTCTTCAAATGAAAAAATCTAAATATGTAATTTTTATTTTCCCACTGATTACATATCCTTGGAAATTTCCTTAGAACTCAGTGTGTTTTTTCTCTGTATAAAAATCTTGCTTAGACCTTAATTAAGGTAAGTGGTAAAATTTTACTGCGCTGAACAAAATCTTACAGTTTGTTAAAGAATAAAAAAAGTAGATGTGAGTTTGTATCATGCATTGTTTTGTTGTTTCTGTGGGCCAAAAGTGACAACATTAGCCAGAATACCTCTACCCAAGGCATGACAGGATTCAGGACACACTGTGCTATTTTATGTGCACCATGCTCTGTCCTAATTCACCTCTCTCCTCTCTGGCTCCTGTTAGCAGTCCTTCAAACCAATTAACACCTACACAGCCATTCAGGTCTGATTCTAGAAAGCTGGATGCAATTAGCAAAAGGAAACATGGACACTTAAAACAGGAAGGGGATTTAGAATGCCGAACAGGGAATTGAGAATTGTGTTCATGCACCAACTAATAGGGATGGAGATAGTATTCATGTTGGTATTCATGACTGTAACTTGACATTATCATGATTAACTTAACCTCTTTCACACCTCAAAATTAGGAAAAATGTTGTACGAAAAATAAGCGAAATACAAATGGTATCTGATTAAAGTTTGGTCTTTGATTGGTTTATATGATTTTTAAAGGCTCCCATGGGGTATGGAGGGGAAGTAAAAGTACTGCACTGTGGTCTTCAAAGGCTCCGCCTCATCCAGATTATCGCCATGAGCTACTGGCGCCACTGGTTTTGCCTATGCCCCTTTGAGCAATTGTGTTTTAGGTCTATGTAATAGTTTCTATTAACACTGCACCAAGAACAAACCACTGCATGTCGGAATCTTGACCGCCGACCAAGATCTGAAAACGTGTTTTGGAAATCTTACAGTAGCCCGCGCAGCAAGACTCCAAGTAAAAGACTTTGAAAACTATGTGACTTTCACATGTGCTGCAAAGGTTTCTACCTCAAACGAATTCCATTCTTTAGCGTAATGGTAAAACTGTCCTCAATTTGGGCTAATTTTCCACACATGCTTGGACAGTAGTACCATTAAACATGTTTACTGTAGTACCTTTCAGAAGAAATCCTTCTCCCAACAGAGAGGAGTGAAAAAAATATTTTACCTAATTAAACTTAAACCTTAGTTACATTGCATCAATTGTATGCAAAATTGTAGCATTGATCCTTTGATTGCAAATATCAAAAGTAAGTAAAGCACGTCCCATAATAGCTGTCCCAAAATCATTCCTTATTGAAAAAAATAAAAGTGCAAAAGACTAAATATTCTTCATCACATATCAATAGATACATACAAACGTATGTTAAAATTTATAACTATGATAAGCAGAAAATAAATAAGAACTTTTTCACCTACATTTGTTACATGTAATGAATAAGCATGGATCTGTAATGTTTCTATATTTCCATTTTAGTCAAGAAAAAAACAGCAGACATGAGGCAGCCTTGAACAGGGCCAGCCTTCCCATTTCCTCTCTGTGTCCTGTGAATTATTCATTCCATCAGGAGCCCCATACATACAGCTTAACTATATGATGGACTAATAAGGTCTATTGATTGAATAATTGATTGCTTTATACAAGGCCTAACTGTTTGTCCACTGATCCATTTGGCCAACTCATTAGTTACTATGCATTATTCAGGGCCAACCAGTAACCATTGGAGACTGAAGCATCAACAGAGAAATGAATGTCAATAGGAATATAACAGCCAAGACAGGCCCACACCTAAACCTCGATAAGACCTTTGGTTCAGTAAGGAGACAGATAGTGACAGTGGTACCATACAGCCACTCAAGGACTTTTTCCTGTCTGACATTAAAATTAGAGTCTCAAACAAGAATATATGGCTGTCAAAGTTAAAGCACACATCTTCATATCAGTGGCATATAATAGTAGCTTAAAATAAAACAGCAACAGTATAGAGACAGTCTTAATTTTCTCAAGAAATATGGTGCCATTTCTTGTCACTCCACTAGTACTAGTACATAGAAATTACATGCCAAAGCAGCTAGCACAATTCTGAACACTGGTCAAAGTTAAACAATAAATAAATAAACAGCACCCAAATTGAAGAAAGTAAATGAAAATATTTGTTATTAAAATGTTGGTATTGTCTTTGGTGAAAGAAAAAGCTAATATTGGTAGACCTCTACTTTTTACTAGAGATCACAGGGCCAGTAAAGTTTTTAACAATAGACTTGATTGTAATGTTTTAGGTTTCCTTATGTATATTTGTAAATTACGTTACTTTTCCTTACCTGACCTTGACCTCTGAACGACTTCATTTTAGTTATACCGTACACTTATGTTTTGCTTCAGTCTTTGAAAGCCATCAAATTATCTGTTCTGACATTTTCCCACAAATCTAGAGTTGAACCAAAACATTACTGTATCATCTTCCCCATAGTCTTGGAACAAAAACAAGAAGTACCTCTCAAGAGAGCGCTTCACAAACAGAAAATCTCAAAAGCCCTCATTGTAACTGAACTGAACTGGCTTTCTGCTTAAAATATGTCTGGGGCGCAGCACTGCTGGCTGGCCCACAACATGAGCTTGGATCACATCCTATGCTCTAATCTTCCTGTCTGTAAGTAATACCTGAGGAAATGCAATATTGGCCATGCGGGAAAATTATTCCTCTCTTTCTTGTATATTAATAATTACAGCACTCTACATTGCAATCTATTGTCTGACTGAAACATAAGCTGGGATATAAAATGATTGGCCTACTTCTGTACTGTGATCTATTTTAAGCTGTGCTATCAAACACTCTTCCTTTCTGAGACTAACCATGTGCACTGACCATTTGGCAGGGATGACAGGGGTAAGACACTGTTCTTGGTTTTCCTTTCTGAAAGGCAGCCCTCTGAGGTTTCTGAGATATTTCTTTAACAGCCATCAAAGAAAAAGAAGTTACCGAAAGAAAAAAATTGAACCTGATGAGACTCTGTAGAGAATAGGGGGGTCTCTAGGGGCAGCTGAAGATAAAAGGATCAAAATTGACTTTCTGGAAATGCAGCAGCAGAAGTGAGGACTGTATGTGGAAAGGGTCAACAGGGGCTAACAACACAGGTTCATCTCTGGGTCATCAAAGTGTGGGCTGTTAGTAGTTCATTCATTAGTTTGCCCTTATTATCCTCTTAGAGCAAGCTTGACTTTAGCTAATATGACATTTTTACTCACTGTTGATGCAAGTTTTTCTTAAGCTGAATTTCTACCAGGTATTAGGTAAGCATAAAGTAGCGATGGAAAAATAGATGCAACAGCAATTAAATAGGTTATGAGACTTCTCGTAAAACACAGATAGGGCTTTTGCACCAAAGACATAACTTAGCTATCAAAAATCACTTTTTCTGTGGTCTGATGTAACATTCAAACTAAAATTGTGTTGGGTTTTTTTTAGCAGTATGCCATAAGCATTGAAATGAGTGAAAACAAAACCTTGAAATATATGACTGTGTGTAATAAATTTATGTGACTTTTACTTTTTACAAACTACGAAAACTAAATAAAATGTTAATGACCTTCTAATTTATTAAGATGCCCTTAGAGTTCCTGATTGTTTCATAATTTAGTATTATTACATATGGTTTCTACATCCCACCTAATGTAACAGAGAGGCAGGATCAGAAAATAGCATGAAATGGTTGATGTTAACATGCAGACTTTTATAAACTTTCAGACTAATAATCCATCTTAACAATGTGTAGGGACGCCAAAAAGGGTCCAGATGAAACCTGACAAATATTTAATTGGTGGTTAATGGTTTTCCAGGACTTACCTTCAAGCATCTAAGCTTAAGATCCCAAATCCTGAAAATATGTTGATATTGAAGGTGTTAGTATGGAAACAACTAGAAATATCTTCTAAATAAATAGTCCATTTACACGATTTGCCAATTAAAACGTACCCAGCACACTCCTTCAGTAGCTGGTTACTGTTTTTTCTGCATTAGGGGACAAATTCACATATCACTGCCGGGGTCATGGAATAGTGACTGTTTGGCCTTTAGTCGGTTCCAGTGGGATAGAGTTAAATGTCCCCGCTCATTGGCAATTTACATTTTTTCTTCTAATTAGAGTGAAACAGAATGCAGTCCAGGTTTATGATGTATTTACAATTCTAATTTTGTCCACATGCTTTATATAAATAGTTTTGGCAAATGATTATACAATAGTAATTGTCACCCAAAATGGCAGCAGTAGAATAGCAAATGGCAACATGCTGAACTGAGATCCTGCTATTCATGCCCTCACTTAGTCTGTCAAAGCTTTAATGTAGTTTCCTGCCAGTCCACCATTACCACAAACAGACATGAAAACAGACACACAGGACACTCACTATAAGCACCTGGAACCATTTGCCCGTACCTGCATCTTTTACAAGCCAGGTTATTCTCGGTCTACCAGGGTCAATTAGGATGCCAGGTCAAGGTTTGTCACTAATAGGGTTTTGTGAGTGGTAGGAAACCAGAGCTGTGAATCCCCCAGAGAGGCATCAGTCTGAAGGACCCAAGTCTCTAATTGGGGTGGCTCGTCTACATAAATGACAGATTATGACCTATAAATGAGAATTTATGTGACCATTAGATGTGGTGGGTGATCCCGACAGAGATGGAGATGGTGCTCATTAGCTATGCATTCAGAATGCCTTGCTCTGCCTAATTAGCCTGATAATATGCAGGCTCCAGACATTTTCTTGTTTTCCACCCTCAAACATGCAGGCTTGTTATTTTTGTGCACTTTCAACCACAACCAAGTTCATTTGGGTTCTTTGCATTTTATTTGTATTTATGTCCTAAAAGGTCAACACAAGGCAATAAGTAAATGTAGTGGACTCTTGTTCAGGTTTTTTATGCATGAGAAACCTGTTGGAAGACAGCAATCTCCTTGCAACAAATTTATAAAACAAGTTCTATAAGGGTGAGAAATGGCATACATTTAACCAAGTGTTTGAAAAAACTCTAACCTAATATATCTGTGAGGGAGGACTATGCTGAGAAAAAAAAAAGCAAAATCATTAGTTATCGAAAAGCCTTCAAATAAACGGTAATATTCAGGAGATTGATCGGTCTGATTAGGGATTTGACAGCAGACTCAAATATTTGCACTTGGAGTGGAAGTATTAGAGCCGTAATATTGAGAGGTGGTGGTGGGAGAGGGGTATCATGGGAGGAGGGGATGTAGATACCTTAAAGGGAGAGAGAATAATGAGCCTGGGACTGCATGTTTTACTACACCTGAAGACTGTTATAGATTATATTTTGATTATTTATATTAGCTGGCACCTACATGACACAAGTTCTTGTTTTGTGTTAAATCAACTCAGTATGTTAAAACATTATGTAATGTAATGTAATTTCTTTGTCAAAAGAGTTTCTTTTCTGAATGTCCTAAAAATAATGACTACATCTGGATGCCTAAAGATGCCACCAAATAATTTCATATCTTGCCATGTTTGTCAGCTTATTACAGAAACATGTTATGAAGGTTTAAACATAAAAAATACAATTTTCAAAACATCTTTGAAATATGTACTTTGGTGTATCTTTTAGTGGTGCATATAGAATTTTTCAACATGTCCAAAAATTTATGGGAGGCTATTTTAGCTGGTGATAAAATTGTGAATGCTTTAGCATCAGATGCATATTGTCAATAATAGGGAGTTTTATTGAAATCTGTGCAAGCCATTCAAATGTAAGGCAGATGAAAAATGTGATTGTGTTAGAAACCTGCCAATGAGTCAGATTTGAAGGTTTTGTTTTCAGATTTAATTTTAGTCAGTGAGAAAACAACCAAATGGATCACACTAACCTTTCAGTCCTGAGAGTCCAGTTCGTTTCTAATTCAACTAATGACAAGGAATCAATTTGATTGACTGTGGAGAAATAGTAACTGTTCTGTGTAAACCCAATTACTGAGCATGTGAAGAGATGCCTAAATACAAATTCAAATCTGTGTGTAATGAGAGAAGGAGAGCAAAGTATGCAGGGACAGAAAGGCAGGTAAAGTTTTAGATAAAGTCCTTTATCTGTATTTTACTTGGTCTCATCAGGTCTCTGACAGGCTTCAGCTTTAATTAACACAGCATCACACACACCAATAACTGGGGAGGACAAGGGTCCTGCCAAACTGAGTTATGGATAAAAACAAGTATCAAAGAATTGATTGTTTTAAAAACTACTCTCCCTTTGTTTGCACTGTGGTTTTAATGAATGTTGGGCTTTTTTCTGGTATGATGTAAAGAAGTAAAATCTGGATGTCGCAAGAATCGTAGTACTTAAGATAACAAACCAAATAAACCATAATGTTAATCATTTCCTGCAACACAACATCGCAATAAATTATACATTTTCCAAAACAAAAAAAAACAAGCCTAACTTCCATAGTACAGGCAGCCTTTCTTTCATATTGCTAGTCTCCATTTCACTTGCTCCCTTTGTCCTTTGCCTTCGCTTAAAGTATTAATTCAATTCAATTCAATTCAGTTTATTTATATAGCGCCAATTCACAACACATGTCGTCTCAAGGCACTTCACAAAAGTCAGGTACATACATTACAATTAATCTTAATCATTGAACAGTGCAGCCAGATTCTGTTATTTATTCAAATTGGATAAAAAGTTTTTCTATCTAAGGAAACCCAGCAGATTGCATCGAGTCAGTGACTTGCAGCATTCACTCCTCCCGGATGAGCATGTAGAGACAGTGGACAGTCACTGGCGTTGACTTTGCAGCAATCCTTCATACTGAGCATGCATGTAGCAACAGTGGAGAGGAAAAACTCCCTTTTAACAGGAAGAAACCTCCAGCAGAACCAGGCTCAGTGTGAGCGGCCCTCTGCCATGACCGACTGGGGGTTAGAGAGAACAGAGCAGAGACACAAAGAGAACAAAGAAGCACTGATCCAGGAGTACTTTCTATGGGAAGGAAAAGTAAATGTTAATGGATGTAGCTCCTTTAGTCGTTTCACCTAGAAAGAAAGAACAGATAAACTCCGAGCCAGTTTTCAAGTTTAGAGTCTGAAGAGAGCACATAGAGTTAGTTACAGTAAAAGCTCAGTCAGTAGCTATGTCTAGGAGAGAGAAAGGGTTAAACACTGAAAGACAGGGCCAAGTGGATCGTCGGTAGAGGGTGAGCATTAAGTTGTTGCCAGCAGAAGGCTTGGAGGATTCCCCCTCCCTGAAAGGTGTCACAGGTAGACACAGAGTCAGACCAGGTGTAGCTTCTAGGAAGAGAAAAGAAGAGAACAAAAGTTAAAAGCTGAAAAAACAGCAAATAATACAAAATTGAAGAGTAGTGTGAAAAAAGTAGCGAAGAGAGTGAAAGTGGTCATTATGTCCTCCAGCAGCCTAAGCCTATAGCAGCATAACTACAGAGAATAGCTCAGGATAAACCTAAGCCACTCTAACTATAAGCTTTATCAAAAGGAAAGTTTTAAACCCTAGCCTTAAAAGTAGACAGTTTGTCCATCTAGAGCCCACTGATGGCCATTGTTATACTAAAAACCAACGATTGGGGATACCCCCTCTCTGTCAGATTGACCATAACCATTGGAAAGAGAGGGGGTCATACGGGGTAGCAGAAATGGAGGGTGTTTTGCACCTCAACCATAACTGAGCCGGTTTAGGCTAAACCTGACTCCCCCTTACTCCATCCAACAAGGGGGAAGAAGACGGAGTAAAATAAGGAAGATAGCTCACGATAACCTAAGCCACTCTAACTATAAGCTCAATCAAAAAGGAAAGTTTTAAGCCTAGCCTTAAAAGTAGACAGGGTGTCTGCCTCACGGACTAAAACTGGGAGCTGGTTCCACAGGAGAGGAGCCTGATAACTAAAGGATCTGGCTCCCATTCTACTTCTAGAGACTCTAGGAACCACCAGTAAACCTGCAGTCTGAGAACGAAGTGCTCTGTTAGGAACGTATGGAACAATCAGATCTCTGATGTATGATGGAGCGAAATCATTAAGGGCTTTATATGTGAGAAGGAGAATTTTAAATTATATTCTGGATTTAACAGGGAGGTATTACTGAGCTCCCTTTGGACATGGGGGAACAACAGAGGGAAGCAGTGACTGTGGAGGCTGCAACATCAGACCAAGCAGGCCTATTAGCACTTTCTGAAGCTGATCCTCCTCCTTATACCAAATAAACAAAGAAACATGGTGGTCTTCAAGAATCATTGAAGACTGCTTGTTTAAAGGAGGAAGGAACGACAGAAAGATCACTAAATAAAAGCTTCTGAGAATAAAGGCTGGATGAGAATGAAGAGATGGAATTTCTCCGTTAAAATGAAAAAAAGCTACAGATATTGGGAATGATAGGAAAGGAAGATGTGTAGGTTCTAAAGAAAAAGACAAACAACCCCTAAAAACTGAGCTTTTAAAGAAGCAATTAACCAGCAAAAGAAAAAAAACCTAGAGTATGTGTCTGTGTTTTAACAGTGCTGGATTAAAGTTTAAATTCATACATTGTGGGCATAAATGTCATTAATTGTGGGCCTTTGGGGATGTAAATTTTAATACATTTGTTCAGGGTACTACGATAACACAACAAAAACTTCAATAAAATGCAAATCTTCAATCAAGGCTAGATTGCTTTTCCTGTGAGCACCTAAGGATCAAATATATCACCATTAGTCATCAACAAGCTCTTCGAATAATTCTCTATCGACAGGTTTGAAGATGGCTCCATGCTAACCAGATTTACCCATTACAAAACTGTTTGGTGTGTGATTTGGGTCATTGCCTTGTTGGAACACCCTGTTGCATTCTTATCATTGCAGCCAAAAAGATCAATCTTTTTCTTGTCTGACCATATGGCCTTTCAATTGAAGACATCAGCAGTAGCTTGTTAATAGGGGGCGCTAGGGTGCCGCAACCATCAAAATTACAGGAAAAGACACACTTAACAGAATTTATGAATTAAAAAGTAATCACATTTGTTCACTCATAAAATGTGTCTGGCCTTTGATTTTTCAGCATTCCCATTTCATTTTAGGTTTACTTCCGGTTATATTTTTGAGAAACATATATTTCAGTGGCAAGGGGCGCCGGCCAAATGCAATGTTCCTAAACTTTTGGGATCCATGTGACTTCATGCTGATTTCTAATTGGACATTTAAAATGTTTTCCTATAGGGAAGCAAAGAGCTGCGCCTGTAGCGAATCAGCACTTTTTGTGTTATTCTTTATCTAATCTGATTAATTCATGATACTTGTCAATCAAAGTCACACCCCTGGAAACCTAGAGGCACAGGTGCGAATGTCAGTCAAACAAACGGATGCAAATGTAAGAGTAAGACGACAACAATAACAAGAAAAGAGACTGTGGTAAAGGCAGAAGAAAAGACGGTCATTTATTTCCAAAATAATAATTTCACGAGGCATTCGGTGGAGAAAAAAAGCGGATAAAGGACTTTGAACCAGACTGACCAGACTTAAAATTCCAGCAGCAGCTAAGTGACTGTGGACAGATTTATGTTCAAGTAGAGTTTACTGTTGTGTTGTAATCCCTGACCTCTTGAGAATTTGTCTTTTGGAAGGCATTTAAATTAACCTAAATCCATCTAGAGCACGTACTTATTTATTCTCCTCTCAATCCAGGGAGATGTGAAACTTGTTTTGCGGTGGGCAGACAAACTTTCCAGCATTTTAAACTTTATAATAGCCCAGAGTTTCGGTGATTACCACAATGTTTTTGAACAAACTAACCAATTTTTTTTCATCTGAAGTTAAGAGTTTGGGTAAACTTGAACACATTTGGTTGTTCCCACAGGAAAATAACTCAAACCACATACCCCAATGGGTTTTGTAATGGATAAATTAAGCTAACATTAGGCTTTCAAAATGGCTCTGACCTCAGTCATACTGAAAATGGATGGACTATCTTTAAAAGCTGGCTTAATGGCTGTAAACAAACCGGTTTAAATAAACTCTGATGTTTCTGACAAGAAGACTGATCAAATATCCAGCCAGAATCCTTAAAGCTTGTTGATGTATTCTTATGTATCAGAAAAACACACAGGAAATTGAAATCTGTGCACCCAATGCTTGTTCTTTAAGTTTGTTGAAGTTGTTCTTCTTTTATGATATTACACCCTGGTAAAAAAAAGTTGTTTAAATGCATCATTAAAGGACAAAATTAATATGAAATTCACACTAATGTGTGAAAGTAAACTTTTCATCAATAATTTAAAATGCTGGAGTTAAATTATAATCTGAAATAAGTAAACAGTAAACAATAAATAAAGAAGTGGTAAAACAAAAACTTGGTGAAACTCAGTCTCAGACACATTCAGTGAAAGCACAAGAAAAAAAAAGTATTGACCTTTCCTTTATACTAAAAGTTAAGCAAGAATGATATGAATAGGCTTTTATTATAGTTATCAGTCTTGAAACTTTTAATGAGTTTACCAGAAAAACTCCTCAGCAGCCTCTGTACATAGATCACGTCTCGACATAATGCATCAGAAATCAATTTTCAATCTTGACCGGCTCTAAATCTAAGTCTTACCAAACAAAAGAAGGAGAGGAGCTCAGCAGGGCACAGTAATACTTATCACACACACACAAATCATCAGTAATACTAATGGTGGGTAAACCATGAGAGGATGATGGAATAGTTGTATTGGAAACGAAGATTGGCACTTGTTAAAATGGAGGAAGAAATGAGCGGTGAGGGGCGAGCATGAGAGCAAAGGCCACAATGCAAGGACGGACAGGAAAAGAAAGAGTCTGTATGTGTGTGTGGTGATTACAGGCAGGTTTATCTTTCCAGACTGGTGTTAGTCTTTCTGAAAGGACTCAGGCAAAACAAACATTTACACAAGTTTAGCTGTGTTATTTTAAGTCAGAACTTCTTATACGTATGGTAAAAATTAAAAACAAACAAAAAAACAGACTGAGCTGGAGACTGACAGCAACCCCCCTCTCTTTTCCGTTTCTTCAGTTTTTTACCAGCCGTCTTCCTTCACTGGGTTCGTAGCCCTTTGGTGATTGTTATTGGCCTCTTTCCCTCAGCCGTCTCCCTATCCTCCCCCTCTCCATCCCATCTTTCCCAAAGCCAGCCTCACTCATACAGAGAGAGAAGACAAGTATCTAGGCAACCTAGCTTCACTTATTGGAAAAGAACAGCAGAGGATAGGATGGGGGTAAAAACTGTACTGTGATGGAACAAGGAATACAGATGAGATCCAAAATACCAAGGACTGAATCAGAAGAAAGGTTTGAAAAAGCAAAACCAGTAAAAAAAAAAAAAAAAGTGAAGGTAGCGGAAAAAGTGAGATAGGATTAAAATGAATAATTCAGAAATCCGTGTTTAGTGAGGTGAAGTAAAATATGCTAAGTAGGGGTGTTACAAATCATCCAGCTCATAGGACAAGATAATACACATGATTTCGGCAATATTTTGGGGAAAACTAAAAATGCCCTTTTTTCACAAATACAGAAAACATTTCAAAAATTACAAACTGTGTTTTAAAGAATCTGTAATCAGTGAGTATATTCCAGTCTAGGTTTGAATATCCCAAAAATTACATGTTTTTGTGCTTGTCTAAGACTAAGGTGATCTTTGTGCCAAAAACTCGATGGAAATGCTGCCTTTCTCAACACTCACAAATAGAATCAAGCTTTCATCAATCTCAAAAAGATTTAAAGAATCTATGCTCATTGTAATCTGAAATATACATTTCAGGTCTGATCAGTCAAAGTACTTTTGATTTTGAACAATGATTAAATGCAACCTAGAATCAATGAAATTTGAATTATCTGTTTAGTAGTAGATGGTAACTTTAAAGTAATTTGCAGCATCTCTTCTGTCAAAATTTCTCTGAAACCAGGGATGTAACCGGAATTTGGCTGTTGACTGGAGTCAGCAATTGCATTATACTGAAAACAACAATCAACAGCGCGCGAGATGTTATTGAGTAAAGACTCTAAGTTAGCTTTTTTTAAGTAACAAGTTGGTTAAAATTAAGTCAAAGCACAGAGATACAGGAAGATGTTCTAAAGGTAACTGTATTATCTATGATACTGCAAGATATCTGCTATTCATTCAGGCTGCAAGAGAGTGAGAGAGAGAGAAACATTAGCAGAAGGTAAACAGAGAAGAGCGAAGTTGATTTGTTTTGTTCTTTGAGATTTCAACCTCTGTTTGTCATTGAAGATGTTGGAAAGCTCTTTTTTTAAAAAACTACTTAGTAGTAAAACCCTAGCAGAGACTGCTTTCTCAAAAAACAATAACCCAATGAAATAAATTATTGGGGGCAAATCAGGCAGCAAAAACTAGAAGAAAATCCCCAAAATTTATATTTAAAGAAAATCAGAAATTTTTTCCCAAAAATTCTAATCTGTGGCTTAAACGCAAACTATTTTATGATGGTGGAGGCTTTTTTGATGCTCAGTACCGTTAGCCAACTCAATGAGAACTCAACTGAAAACAACACAACAACAACAGCAGGTATTTCCTTTTTTTACTTCAAAATAAGTGCCACAAACATATATTTGGGCACTTACACTTCACGAGACAAAGTCATATGTTGACAACAACTGGACAGAGCTTCGCAAGATGGACACCACTTTTACAAAAAAAATCATCATGTTTAACTATTGGGACATCGAACATCTAAACCGGGGGTGTTTTTCCCCCCTTGTGTAAATCCTAAGTAGGAAAAAATCTATCATGGGAAAAATGAAGGAAACTTTGAAACCCCGGGGTCAACACGGGATTTATCAAAGATTGCCTTTTTAAAGGAAAAAAAACAAACATGCATGAAGTTTAGCTGTTTTTGCTTTTAACAATATTTTTTTCCACATAAGACTGATAAAACTAGTGGCATGTATTCAGAATCTGAACCTATCAACACCTGGCTTGATCTTGATATTCAAAGAACTGTGCAGTCCTAAGAGAACAGCATATTTTTCAAGGTGTGCTTTCTTTGAATTTCAGTTCAGCAGTTGAGAAATACTGGTGGATACGTCAAAAATATATTACAGAATGAAGAAAATGTGCATGGAAAATTGGAAATTATGTTAATTCCTGTGTTTCTTGGGGTCTTTGTGGGGTTTTGCACAGGGGGGCAAGCTGCAGAGCAGATAAGGTTCCAGAAAACAGGGTTTGCCTCAGCTCTCCAAATCCCTGTGGACATCCGGTCTGATGATAGAAGAGGGGAGAAGCAGCGAGAGCAGACACACCATTGATCCTCTGTTTACTTTCTTCTGCTTTTCAATTCAGCCAAGAAAATAAAGTTTCATTTACTATTTACAAACATGCTGTTGACAGCGAGGATCCCTGGATGCCTAAATAAGTTCATGCAGAATTCTTCACACTGAACTGCTTATTAATCCTTTTAACTTTGTGCTGCTGGTATCTTGGTTGTGCAGTCACAAGACTTCATGGAGAATGATGTTTTATAAGGCCCTAGTAGCTCATCAAATCCCTTTAATCCATGACTTAAAAAACCTGTATAAAATATGATAAATGAGAGGTTCTGGTGCACTGCATGACCAGGTTTGATCACTACTATTTAGTATCTACTATAAGACTGACTGCAGGCAAAGCCAATTTAAGTATATAGAGATTTGGGCTGCAGTGACACAAACACTTGGTAAAGAGCTGTGTTGTTGCTCAGCTACCTGGGCCATTTCTAGGCAACTTCTTTAACGGCAACGTAAAAAATACAGCTTTCCACAGAAAGCTGAGCTCATTTTAGGTCCCCGACTGCTTTCCCCAAAGTCTCTTTACGCTACAGTTTGATTACAGGATGGGAAACAAAAATACCCTCCTAAACAAAGTAGGTGGAGGCAGGTCACTTTCTATTTCTGTCAATTTAAGTCTCAAATCTTCCCTCCCTGTTGGACACCTGAAGCACAACAAGGAAAGTATATCTCTATAAAATCACAGTTTGTGTTTGTTCTAGGTGAAATTGCATGTCACATCCATTTGGATATCTGAATGTAGCAGCATAAATCTTTATCCTCGGTGTCAAAGCTGCCACCACCAAACCTCAGAGGACCCAACACACTTGTGATTGAAGTCTCCTGTTTATGACAGCAGCAGAATGAGACTGTTTCGCTCAGTTACTGAGCCGATGACCAGGTCCCCTGCTCCCAATGAGCAGATTTCATCGGCCCCTATTACAGGGTCAGGCTGTGTGGGGCATCGACTGTGTGTTTGACTGGGCAATAAGCCCACTGTCACTGTCACTTTCATCATTCTTACTCGTATTTTCCTTTGCTTCTGTTCTCCTCCTTTTTGTTTTCTATAGGTCTGTTTAGGTGAAACCATCCAACTCTAAGCTGAGATGTAATATATCCAGGAACCCATTATCCAGGAGCTTTTATCCCCTCCTTTAAAAATCCAGACATACATTTTTGGAACAAAACTTTAAGTTAGCTATTTTCAGTTTCACTCAGGTTAAAATGAAGTCAGAGAAAGCACAAACCATGTAAGCTTTTCAAAGGGATTTTAAATAGCTCACACCTTTTTTGTACAGAAAAAGGCTGGCTGCTCATTCAGGCAACTTAAAGACAGTGAGAAATAATAGCACACAACAGGAAGGCTAAGTAACTTACAGTAAAGCTACTCTGTTAGACTATTTTCCTTGGCACCAACAAATTTCTATCTTGGAACATGCTGGATTTGGAAATGTTAGAAGCTTTCAAGAAATCTAAGAGTTAAGGTAAGGGTCTATATTCTCTGGGGTGGGGAATATACCTACAGGCTCCCATAATGCTAACCATCCTAATTTCTAATAGACTATATGATGTAAATGATACCTGAAATTTCAACTCAGTAATCATGTTGTCTGTTTTCTGTATTAATCAAAGCCTCTGCTTGCACTATAAATAATTAATGGCTGCTTTCAGTAGAATGGCTAGAAAAAACTAATGCTTTGTACACTGTTAATTATAGTTCTCAAAGATAAATCATTGGTGGCGCATGGCGTAGCTATAGAGCAGGGGACATAGTCCTTCACAAAGCCATCAGGGGTTCATGAGCTTTGCTGCATGTCTTCCCCACTTCTCTCTCTGCCAAGCCACAAAATCATACGCATTAGTAATAATAATTGCATTAGTGGTTAAAAGTGCATCAGATGTTCCTTGTTGTTTTCAATGAGAAAGCTG
>JAHHUM010000891.1:753045-844125 GCA_036173005.1 Crenichthys baileyi
CCCGAATTCCCATGGGGATTTTCGTCCCCTTTTTGCGCTTTTTCCCTGGAGGGAAGGCTGCATTCTTGGGACCCCTTTTTTTCCCAGTAAAATTAAATAATCCTTTAAAAAGGTGCATTAAATTTTAAGTCAACAACCTAAAACTTTAAGGGGTTTTTTAATCAAGTTAGCTTTTGGGTTTGGGTAACCGAATGAGAGAGGGGAAAGAAGCCCCCCGATTAAAAACCCGAGGGCAGTTAGGGCTAATTTTGTAACCCCTTTCCCTAAAAACTGCTGGGCCCCCCAACCCAAACCTTCACACAATCCAGATATAAACCCTTTCAGATACAAAGGGGACGCGTTTTTTCCCCCTGGGGAAAGACTAAGACCCCGCCAACAAAATCAGTTTTTTTTACTTTTGGTTAAACCCAAAAAATTTATTCTTGCAAACTGCCCCAAACTCGCCCTTGGGGAAACCAAAAGGGGGGGGTCCGCCAGTAATAAAGGGGAGACTGACGGACCTTTTCCCTTTACCCCCAGACTTAGTTTACCCCTCCACCTTAATTTCTCACCGTCCATGTTCAAAATTTATCCCCCTTTTAAATTGACTCGGGGTTAGTGACCAGAACTTGATTGATCCGGGGGTTTTTGTAAAAAAAAGTTTCTTTGGGAGACGGGGAAGCCACTTCTTATTTTACCAAACGCCCCAAAAAACAAAAAAAACCCGAAATCCCTAAAACCAAAGGGATTTTTTTTTTGGTGTTCCCTATAGCATTGAATTCTATCGTTTTAGTTTTCCCCCGGGTTCAAGAACCAACCCTCAAATTTTGGACGGGGAAAACCCAAAAATTAAATTTCTTGGCCCTAATTGTCTTTCTTCCTGTTTTAAAAGTCTCCCAAAAAAGGGGTTTCTAACCCTTCCTTAGCTTCTACTGGAGGGGAATTTTCCGATCCTCTAGCGTCCCCCCAAAATCCCAATAAATCTAAATTTTGGTTTTTTAGTCCAAAACCCAACCCCCCTTATTTGTTGTCCCAAAAAGTTTTTACTTCCTGGTCCCCCCCCTACCTACCATAAAACTCTACCACAATCCCCGGGCCTTTTAAAAGAAAGGCTATGGAAAGATTAAAATTAAATGACCCTTTAGTTGACCGGGGGCAAAATTTTTTCCCCTCTTCATCTCCACTGGGAGCAGGGTTTTTCTTTTTTAAAAAGAGGGTTTCAATTCCCGGGCCCCATGTTTATTATAGGGGTTTTAAAAAACCAAAAAACTTTTTTAAAAACCCAGTACCCCTCTTCCTCCCCTTTTCCCTCTGTTTTTTAAACCCTTTTTTAAAGGGTTTTCCACTATATTCCCCAAAGCTTAAATCTCCTTTAATTGCCTTTTCTTTATTTGGGGGACCCCGCCGGGGGGACGAGGGGAAAAGACCTTTTTTCCCAAAGACTCCGTTAGGTAATTTTGGGATCCCCAATTTCATGCCTTTTGGACTATTTTTAAAATGCCCCGGGCTTTTTTTCAAGTCATTTCTCATGGAGGTACAAAGGGGGATTTTTTTTTTTTGGTTTTTGTTTCCCGGAAAACACCCCTGTTTCTATTCTAAGAACATTGAAGAACACACCCGTCCACACCCGCCTGGGCTACAGAGACTTTTGGGGAGAATAAACTTTTTGGGTTAAAGCCAAAAGGGTAAATTTCCCACAAAATCGGGAAATTTTTTTAGGTTTACATTCTAAAAGGGTTGTCGCTCGGGACCCCTGAGAAGATCAAGGGGCGGTTCTGGGTTGGCCTTTGCGGGGTTCCCCCGAAAGCAGCTTCAAGGATTCTCGGATTTGCATCAAAAATTTCGGTTAATAGCTGCACCCTCCTCACAGCCCTGACCTTTCCAAAACATCGTGTTTTCCGGGGACCCTGAAGCAAACAAAGCATTTCAGGCCTTAAAAGGAGAGGTTTTTTCTCGACACCCATTTTATTTCATCCTGTTTTTCCCCCCTAGAAAAGTTCTTTTTAGGTCGATGCTTCAGATACAGGAGTTGGAGCAGTGCTTTCCCTCAGTAGACGAACGCGCCGATGGGAAACTCGAACCCATGTGCCTTTTTTTCCCCCTCGTCGTCTCACTAGTACTAAACAGAACTATGGTTTTTGGGTGATAGGGGGTTTGCTAGCTAAAAAGTTAGCTCTCGAAGATTGGGGACATTGGGCGGGGAGGGTGCAAACATCCAGGTTTAGTTTTGGACCGGTCACAGGAACCTGGCCCCTACTTAAAATCAGCCAAAAAAAGACTTAATCCACACCCAAATCACGTTTGGTTTTTTTTTTTTTCTCTTGTTTTTGATTTTTCTATTTTTTTCAGAACAAGGCTCCAAAAACGGCAAGCCAAACGCTCTTTCCCGGCTTTCACTCTTCGGACTCTACCGGGAAGAAGGAGGCTGAACCCATAGTACCCTCCCATTGGATTTTTGGGGGCTTGACTTGGGGAGGGGGAGGGCCTGATAAATAGTGCCCAACGAAACGAACCGGACCCGAAAAAATGTTCCCCCAACAGGAAGTATTTTCCCCCGTCTGTGAGGTTCAGGGTTTCACCCCCCCCCGCTGGCTTCACACAGGCCAATTCCTCTGGTCACCCATGGATCAGGAAAAAACCATTGCACTCATTTCTAGGAGATTTTGGGGCCTTCCATCCCCAAAGATGTTACCGAGTACGTCCAGGCTTGTTGGGGGGTCTGTGCCTGACAGAAGTCGAGCAATCGCCCCCTTATGGGTTTTTTACCCAGCCACTCAGCACGCCAAAAACGCCTTTGGTCTAAATACGCCTCTGGATTTTGTAAAAGCTTTACCCACATCAAAAAAACATACAGTCATCCTCACCATTGTTCCCCCCGTTTTACAAAAAGGTCCTGTCCCCTTTTTCCACTAAAAAAAACTTTCCATCTGTTTTTTCAGACTGCCCAACTGTTGGTTCAAACACATTTTTGCGCCTTCATTGGGCTTTCCTGGGAACATCTTGTCTAGATCGGGGGGCCCCAATTTATCTCGGGGCGTGTCTGGAAACAGTTTTTTTTTTGGGCTCTAGGAGCCAAAGCCCCTTTCCTTTGGGACTTTCTGGTTTTCACTCCTTAATCTAATGGACAGACTAAACGTTTTTAAACCAGCAGATGGAATCCACCCTCAGATGCATGACCGAAAACCGAACCTCTCGACTGGATTTGTTCATCTCCCCTGGGTAGAGTATGTTTAAAATTTCCACAAGTCTCATTTGGGGCCAACTGGCCCTTTCACCCTTTGGGAGTTTTTTCCATAGGTTATTAAAACCCCCCTTATTTCCCCGCCGACGAGAAGGACATAGGCGTATCTTCCATACGGCAACCACATACGCCGTTGAAAGACGGATCTGGGGAGACACTACCAGGAGCCCTCCTTCAAACTAACAGACCAAAACAAAAGAAGTAGGGCAACCACAAACGGGGGCCAGCTCCCTCATCCCCTGCCTGGCCAAAGGTTTGGTTGGGGGCCTCTGGGGAAAATACCTTTGGGGGAAAGCTATGCCCCAAAGAAACTGGCCCCTCTTGTTTCATTGGGCCCCCTACATCATCGACTCTGTCATCAGTCCCTTCTGCGGGTTTTCGGGTCTACGCCTGCCTTCCAGTCTACTTATCCATCCAGTATTTCATGTCCCCCAGTAAAACCCTTTTGTCCCCAGCCACATCCTGATGGAACAACAGAGGACTATTTAAAGGAAGGCTATCAGCAACTCAAGAGTGTTGCCTTTAGTGGTACTACTCAGCCCTTTCCCTTTGCCTGATCTTGCTTGGGAAAAAACCTTGTGACTTTGTAATTTTGGGGGTTTCCTGCAGGTTTACCTTAAACCAAACCTTGCCTAGCAAAGAACCTTTTGCTGGATTATTGTTTACTGGAAGGAAGCAATCAAGCCCCCATGGAAAAGACCCCCAAATCTCTCATTACTTAGATAGGGAATCACACTGGCCGGCAGCCTCTTGATTCCCTCGCTCATCGGATTTTCCATCTGCGAACCCTGCCCTCCCCCCTCCATCCACCCAGCCATCTGCAGTACTATTTTGACTAACTAATCCTCCTAGCATACCAAAAACCACCAAAACCCAGTCCTACGGGAAACACCCCTTTGGGGCTTTTCTCCACCCTCCTCTGGCGGTTTTCCGCCCCCTCTCCAGTAAAAAGACAGATTTTTTTCCCTTCATGATTCCTGACCCAAAGTTACCCAGCTTACCATCTGGTTTATTTTTACAGTTGCCATCCCGGGGTTTCCATTTCCCTGAAAACATTTACTTTTCTTTTTTTAAATAAACACTTTACTGAATTCAAACCTGTCTCCTGGATTGTTTTCTGCATGTGGGTAAAATCCGTTAAATACATTTGACAGTTTAACCGTAATGCACAACGCCATGGTGGGGGAACCAAACCCCAGCAACCAGTACAAACAAAATTTTTATACCAAAATGTCAAGCACAGTAGTGGAGGGTGATGATCTGGGCTTAATTTGCAGCCACATGACCTGAACACCTCCCAGTTACTCAGTGGACCATGATCTCCTCTGTGAACTGAAGTATCCTAGAGAAGTATCCTAGAGAAAGCCCTGAAGGATAGACTGAAACTCTGCAGGAAGAACTTTGATGAACAGCAGAAGACTGGTCCAAAGGAGTGTCAGGAGTCTGATGAATCCTTCTTCTGAGAAGAAAAGCACAGCGCCACCTTGGTTCCTGTGTGACACAGCCTGATCCAGTCCGTGTGTGGTTGATAAAGTGGTGGGTCAAAATGTCCTCCAGGACTTCTTTCAACCGGAGCAGTTTGGTGATGATCTGTGGATCTTCCAGCATGATAGAGCACCGTGTCACAAGTGGATCAAAATCAGGATGTCAGAAAACTTCCCAGATCCTTAACCCAAATGAGAAGCTGTGGTCAGCTCTCAAAAAGCAGGTGGAGAAACAGAGGCCAACAGACTGGGATCAACTCCAGACTCAAAGAAGACTAAAATGGGTCACCATCAGTCTGGACCTGGTCAAGGAGTTCATGTCCAGCGGTTCAGAGAGATTTCCACAATTTAGGAAGAAAATTGATCTGGAAATATTCACTCTTCTTGGGACCACAGCCATGGTTACAACATGAAATCTGGTACAGACTTTTCTGGAATGTTCAAAAGAAATTCCATTAACCTACTTCCGGCACAGCCAGGGAAAGGGGTCCTTCCCATGATGCCACTGTCTGTATAAAACCACCCCCTTTCCAAGGAATCGATCTCTTCCACGCCGGTGATGACCGGGACAGGAGGGACACAGCGCGCTAATGTCTCTTTGCTGGCAAACAGACATAACTCTTCAAACCAGATCCAGGAGTGTCATACGGTCAGCCGATCATATGCACTGAGTTAAGTTCGAATTAATTGCTGTATGTGTATCCGGTATTCATTCAAGAACAGGGATAATTAAGGTACAAGCGTTGCTTGACTTTCTCTCCGAGGTCTACAGAAGCAAACTTTGTTTCCAGAAAGTTTCCCAGCAGAGACGCTGTCTCTACGACGCCTAGAGAAGCAGTTTCCCGGTCTGAAAGGAGGACAACAGGTAACCGTGGTTTCCATAGCAACTATGCAGTTTGGTCGGCCCGACAGAGCGAGCCGCCCCTGCCCAGCCACAGCTATGGAGTTTAGCTGTAGCTAACCTTTTGTTCACAGAGTTTCTTCAAACTTCATCGTCGCCCGGACAACCTTTCCTCAGCATGAGGTTAGGTTTGGGCAGAGTGGTAGAAGTGATTTAGGATGAAATAATCTAAACGTTTTTCATTTTATGAAGTTTGGTTTTGTTTGTGTTGAACTCAGCTATCTTAGTGCTAGCAGGCTATCTGCTCAGCACCACGTGCTCAGTTTTGTGTTCTGTGTTTGTGTGTTTTTAAGGTTAAGACAAACTTTATTTAAAGGGTGATTTTAAACACAGAAGATTGATCATAACACGCCATCTGCGCTTATGCATGTTAACCCTTTTATTAACGGTATTTTAAAGGTGTGTGTTTGATTCTGGTGCGAAGCTATCAGCTTCTTTTGTTAGCTTTAACTGCTAACAAGCTAAGAACATGTGCTTGCTACTAAAGAATATTTACCCAGAAAGTTTGTTAGTTTTCAATCCACTAAATAATATTTCCCTAAACATTAGTAAGTAAACACCATTAAGCCCCATTTCTCCAGAAAGATTTGGCTCTTTTCCAAAATAGTTCCTTAAATATTTTACCATTTCCTTAATAATATTTCTTTAAATATTATTTTAATGAATAAAGGCAGCTAATGGGACACCGTTGAGAATTGGTCATCCAGAAGGTTGGTTTTATTCAGCAGATCATTCTTGAAAACATTATTTTATTAAAATAATATTTTATCTGATCCTGCATTGTGAATGGTTGTCTAAAAGTTTGCTGATTATTAGTTCCAAGACTAACTTAACTTCACTTCCAGATTCTTCAAGATAATCCTTGGTTCTCAAACATAAATAACATTGCATGGTAATGTTGCATCACTCTTTTGGTCATGATTTTCAACCATCTATAATCAACTTGTTTATATTGTACATAGCCCATTAGTCTTCCTTATTCTTTAATTCTGCTTGGTAGTTTAGTTGGATTGTTTTAGCATAGTAAAGAGTTTGTTGATTGAAATATGTTTGACTTTGAGTTGACTTATTTTTGTTAATAAATTCTTGTATTTTAAGAAATTGTGTGAATTCATTCCATGTGTGTGCAGAGTTTATGCTGTTCAATAATGTCAGAGCTTGGCTCACACCTTTCAACTTTGTCCTAATACCATCGCCTTACTGGGCTGGTATTCACAGGACAACCCTTAACAGACCAAAATATTATTTGATAAAATATTAAAATATTATTATTAAATATTAAATAATATATTCAGATTCATAGTCACAACACTCTGAACAGAACTTTGATGGATTTGATAATAAAAGCTTCTGAAACTATCTTTGTCCGTCTAATTCAGATGATCTGGACCTGGATTTAAATTGGACCTGTTTACAAGAACCGAGTATTTCAGCAGTATTGATGGTTCTGTAGATTGGTCTGTTTCCAGAGCTGCAGCCTTGTTCCTCTCTGCAGCTGAACACAAAATCTCCCTCATGTTTTATGCAGTCGAATCCTTCTGCTTCCAGCAGCCTGAGGCTGCAGAAACATCTAACATAGTCCATCTGACACCAAAGCACAGGAGCATGTGTGCAGAAATCTTTGTTTTACTGAGAGTCTTTTATGTTTGATCAAAGGGTTGAGTTTCAGACGCTCAGCTCATCCCTCAGGCTCTCCTGATCTCACCAATCTGAAGCCTTGTTCTTAAAAAACAAATAAAAAGGAACAACTGAGTTCATTGTGTTCATGTTAAAAATCTCTGGAAAACACCTCAGAGCAGCAGAATCATCCATCCTGGTTTATTTCCAGTAAAGTGAAGGAGGAGCTCATCCAGACCAACCACCTGAAGCCTGCTCCAACAAACACACTGGTATCTCCCTGAGCTCCACACCTCCAGAGATATGGAGGTCAGATGGGATTGGAGCTGCAATTTTAATCTTATTTCAACATAAAGAGATTAATTATTCATCAGTGGCTCTGAAGTGGACAGGTGATTTAAATAAATTATGTTCGGTGTTGATTTTCTGCTCAGATCTAACAGGCAGATCTTTCATTTAAAGCCTGTATCTGTATTTATGTTGACACATCATCATCTGTTCCAATAACAGATTAATTTTGTTGATTTGCTGCCAGTTTGCTCCTCACATGTTAAACAAACCCAGCAAAAAATGAAATATTCTCTATGAGCTGGGCACTGACAAAATGCTACAGAACAGAGGTTCTGTAAAACAATCCAGTCCATTTCAGCTTTGACCCGTCTGAGAATGAGCTTGGAGATCCAGTCCAAGCAGGGAGATGGTTCTTTACTGAAGCAATCGGTCAAAAGCTGCAAATCAGATTGCTATTCTAGCTTTACATTGTTTACAGCACAGACAACCTGAATGGGCCGCCCCCAAGGCTGAGCGCAGAGCCAGTCTGGTTGCAGGACCTGAGATAAACTAGAGCTGCTGCAGCATCTTTTCATCATCTCAACCCAAGTGTTTCTCCAGAGGAGTCAGAAAGTTTCTGCTCGTACTCATACTCGTCGTCTTCCGCTTTATCCGGGACCGGGTCGCGGAGGCAGCAGACTCAGCAGAGACGCCCAGACGTCCCTCTCCCCGGAGACCTCCTCCAGCTCCTCCGGGGGTAGCCCAAGGCGTTCCCAGGCCAGCCGACAGACATAGTCCCTCCAGCCGTCCCCTTGGCCGTCCCCTGGGCCTCCTTCTGGTGGGACGTGCCTGGAACACCTCCCGAGGAAGGCGTCCAGGAGGCACCCGGTATAGATGCCCGAGCCACCTCAACTGGCTCCTCTCAATGTGGAGGAGCAGCGGCTCTACTCCGAGCCCCTCCCGGATGGCCAAGCTCCTCACCCTATCTCTAAGGGAGTGCCTGACCACCCTACGGGGGAAGCTCATTTCAGCCGTTTTATCCGGGATCTTGTTCTTTCGGTCATGACCCAAAGTTCATGGCCATAGGTGAGGGTAGGAACGTAGACCGACCAGTAAATCGAGAGTTTTGCTTTTCTGCTCTGCTCTCTCTTCACCACAATGGACTGGCACAGTGCCCCTATTACTGCGGCAGCCGCACCGATCCGTCTGTCGATCTCCCGCTCCATTCTTCCCCCACTCATGAACAAGACCCCGAGATACTTCAACTCCTCCACTTGAGGCAGGAACTCCCCTCCAACCTGAAGAGGACAAGCCACCCTTTTCTGGTCGAGTACCATGGCCTCTGACTTGGAGGAGCTGATCTTCATCCCAGCTGCTTCACACTCGGCTGCGAACCGCCCCCAGCGCATGCAGTAGGTCTTGGCTAGAGGGGGCCAGCAGGATCACGTCATCTGCAAAAAGAAGAGACAAAATCCACTGGTCCCCAAACCAGACCCCCTCCGGCCCTTGGCTGCGCCTAGAAATCCTGTCCATGAATGTTATGAATAGGACCGGTGACAAAGGGCAGCCCTGCCGGAGTCCAACATGCACCGGGAACAGGTCCGACTTAGTGCTGGCAATGCAAACCAAACTCCTGCTCCGCTTGTACAGAGACCGGATGGCCCCTAGTAAAAGGCCCCCGATTCCATATTCCTAGAGCACCCCCCACAGGACATCACGAGGGACACAGTCAAATGCTTTCTCCAGGTCCACAAAACACATGTGGACCGGTTGGGCAAACTCCCACGAACCCTCGAGTACCCTGTAGAGGGTGTAGAGCTGGTCCAGTGTTCCACGGCCGGGACGAAAACCACACTGCTCCTCCTGAAGTCGAGGTGCAACTATCAGCCGGACTCTCCTCTCCAATACCCTGGCGTAGGCCTTACCAGGGAGGCTGAGGAGTGTGATCCCCCTGTAGTTGGAACACACCCTCCGGTCACCCTTCTTATGAAGGGGGACCACCACCACCCCAGTCTGCCAGTTCAGAGGCACTGTCCCCGACCGCCACGCAATGTTGAAGAGGCGTGTCAACCATGACAGGCCCACAACATCCAGAGACTTGAGGTACTCAGGGCGGATCTCATCCATCCCCGAAGCCTTGCTACTGCAGAGCTTTTTAACCACCTCAGTGACTTCAGCCTGGGTGATGAAAGAGTCCAACCCCGAGTCCCCAGCCTCTGTTTCCACCAGGGAATGCGTGATGGCAGGATTGAGGAGATCCTCGAAGTACTCCTTCCACCGCCCGATAATGTCCCCAGTCGAGGTCAGCAGCTCCCCACCTCCACTGTAAACAGTGTTGGCGAAACACTGCTTCGCCCTCCTGAGGCGCCGGACGGTTTGCCAGAATCGCTTTGTGGCCAACCGGTAGTCCTTCTCCATGGCCTCACAGAACTCCACCCAGGCCCGAGTTTTTGCCTCTGCCACAGCCCGGGCCACGGCACGCTTGGCCTTACGGTACCCATCAGCCGCCTCAGGAGTCCCACAAGCCAACCACAGCCGATAGGACTCCTTCTTCAGCTTGACAGCGTCCCTTACTGCCAGTGTCCACCACCGGGTTCGGCGCGACAGACACTGCAGACCTTAAGGCCGCAGCTACGGGCAGCAGCATCGACAATAGATGCGGAGAACATGGTCCACTCGGACTCTATGTCTCCAACATCCCTCGGAATCTGGTCAAAGCTCTCCTGGAGGTGAGAGTTGAATACATCCCTGGCCAAGGGCTCCGCAGCAGACCCTCACTATGCTGTTGGACCACATGTTGTGCTGAATATTGGACCATTTGCACGTTGCTGGACGCTACCAGGCCTTTTGGCATCATCGGCCATCT
This sequence comes from Crenichthys baileyi, assembly GCA_036173005.1. Taxonomy (NCBI): domain Eukaryota; kingdom Metazoa; phylum Chordata; class Actinopteri; order Cyprinodontiformes; family Goodeidae; genus Crenichthys; species Crenichthys baileyi. The sequence continues at coordinate 763,404 of JAHHUM010000891.1, forward strand.
GTATCCCAGGATAGTCCGCTACTACAAATCCCAGCGGACACTGCGGCTGATATGACGGGGCGTCCCACGTCTGACGTCACAAGACACTATATAAGAAGGTGGCCTCTTTAAGGAGGTGCTTTTCAGTTTGGCACCTCGACACGGTTGCCACGCAACTGGAGCATCAATTCTGGAGAAGAGATCCCGCGTGGATTTTCATTTATTCTCCTCCGTTGGCCAACGAAAAAGAAAAATTCATGAAAGAAGTTTCTGGAATCAGAAGGCCAGAAATTTCACTTTGCCGATCGAAGACGTGAGTTTAACACGTAACAGAAGAAAAAACCCTCACAGAGGTTTCAAGGGGACGGATCGCCACCTTGTTTTGTTCCAGTCAACTGCTGACGGTCAGATCATATTTTCCCCTTTCGCCAAAGGAGGCCAGAGGACGGAGATTGACCGCTCTTCTTGGAGTTAACTGCGGACGCACAGTAACTCCCCCCCCCCCCTTTTCCTCACTCGCTGCCCCAGGAGGAAGACTCCACCAAGTAACTCCGTTCTGTTTATTATTTTATTTCTAGTAAAGCAATCTAGGCAGGGTAGAGATAGGATCTTAGCGTGATTTAGAATCGCCACTTATAGTCCAATGTGTTCTGAATTGTATGTGCATGCCATTGTTTTGAAACTTGCTGTTGAACTCTGAAGCCGCCGCGCTTCTCAAGTTGTGTTTTTACCGTGCGAACACTTGAGCGTAGGTGCGTCGTAAGACTGCTATAATAACCTCATGGTGAAATTCACCATTTTCTTTGTCTCCAACTTTATTGCTTACTGGCTTGCCGCCAAAACTTTTATTATCCTGTGTGTGCGCTGAGTTTACAACTTTGCTTGGGGGAAGTTTTACGACCCTTAAAGCCTGGAGGGGGGTTAAGCTCCCAAAACTCCGTTCAACACCATATTCCTTTGTCATATTATCATTTGTTTGCCATAACTGCTGGTTTGATTCCATACACACCCACTGCTGTTTTGTTTTGTTTTGTTTAGTTAGATATTTTACCCCTTTTGTAGAACTTGGCATGTTTGATTAGGTTGTTCATTTAATAAATATTCACGTAGATAAAGAAAAGGCGTTTGTGTTTATTTTGTACAAGAGTGATTTGTGAGTCAAAATAAGGTCAAAGTTCCCCACGTTTCGGCAGAAACGGTTGATTAAACAGTGACATCTAGTAATATTTATCAATTATTACTGAGTATTTAACGGTTATAATTATCAAAGGCTTTAGGCTACAGTTACAACACCAGAGGACATCTCTGATTTCGATTCTTAAAAAGGATTTTGGTTAAGAAATTAATTTAGTCAAATTATGGTTTTCAATTATAATTATTGATAAATATTAATTAATCAATAATCATATGCGTTTGGGCCTGTCAAGTCTGTCCGGCTTTCTCCTCCTCCAGCGGACCTAACTCACCACCAGGTGGTGATCAGTGGACAGCTCAGCCCCCCTCTTCACCCGAGTGTCCAAAACATGCTGCCGAAGGTCTGACGATACGACAACAAAGTCGATCATTGACCTCCTGCCTAGGGTGTCCTGGTGCCAAGTGCACTGATGGACACCCTTATGCTTGAACGTGGTGTTCATTATAGACAACCCGTGACTAGCACAGAAGTCCAATGACAAAACACCACTCGGATTCAGATCGGGGAGGCCATTCCTCCCGATCACGCCTCTCCAGGTGTCACTTACGTTTCCCACGTGGGCGTTGAAGTCCCCCAGCAGAATAATGGAGTCCCCGGGAGGGGCACTATCAGCAGATGGTTTCTGCTGATCACCATAAATTACTTCTTTTTCTTTTTATAATTCATTTTAAAATTTTGACTTTTAAGAAAAAAGGGAAACCGTTTCAGAAAAACCAAACAGATCTCCAACCTATCAATCCTCAGATTAAAACAGCTCCTCAGAGACAATCAGGACCTTTAGAGACCTGCTCTGAATATAAAAATCCAACAAGAACTTTGTTCTTTCAAGACTATTAAGAATTTAACAGCAATAAGCCAAGATAGATCTAGTCTCTTATTTTGAAGAGTATCTGTTAGCTTTGCTTTGAAAGTTAAAGCTATAGCATCTTACTACTTGCTATTAACTTTTTAAACATGGAAATACAAATTTCTACCGAGCTGTTCACTTTATTCTCAGTTTAATAATCAGACATTAATTCTACAGAGTCTGTCATAATGTTAATGTTAAAATATATCTGAGTAACAGCAACCGGAGCGCTCCATTTACCTGAACATCTCCATTTAGTTATCAGTGAAAAAACATCTTTAATATAATATTATGCTATTATAAAATTACATCTATAGTATTTATTATTTAATAACAGCAAACCATGATGAGGTCAACATAAAGCACACTTTCACGTAGAGTGCTGTCCATTTCAAGGCTTGAATTTTGGACTTCTGTAGTTTTGGGTATAAAACAGCGCCATCTACTGTTAATATTGTAACCTTGAAATGATTCATTCACTCCAAGTTGTGATGATTGGTGTTTGAGCAGGACCAAAATGCAGACACGAAGTTGTAAAGCAAACGAAGGATTTAATAGCACTACCAAAGAGACTCGCAGATTTGGAACCAGGAAGGAACGCAACAGGAGGAACCAGCAGTGAAAGATGAAGACCAAGGAGATAAATACTGGAGTGGAGGGCAACATTAAAACCAAGTGAGTCCAATCAGAGGAATGCAGAACAGCTGAGGGACAGTAGCAGGGAGCAGAGGGAAGGAGACTAATAAACACAGAGAACACAGAAAACTAAACCAGAACATAAAGAAACAATAAAACAAGGAGGACAAATTACTAAAATAAGAGGCAAAACCAAAATATAAAAAGAACAGTGTGACCAGGTTAATTTAACCCTCATATTAATACATCCTAGAAATGCAACTGCAGGTTTAGGCTCTTTAAAGAGGAATTCATGCAGATAAACTGTATAAACTGGGATTTAGGGGGTTATCTTAATGTTACTGTGCATTTTGGCAGCTTTTAAAGGACCTGGCCTATATAGAACGGCCTGTCGAAAGATGCAGCCCCTGAATTTGGACACAGCCTGGACTGTACAGATGATGTAACTATTTTCCACATCCTGAGGTGAGGCATGCCATTAACTTCCGGTTCAAAAGTCAAGCGTCGCTTTGGTCCAATCAGCGATGTCGCACGTTTCCCACTGGCTGAGCTTATGCTGCATTCTATTTGTACCCAGAGGTCGGAATTTCTGACCTCCAAGTAGGAAATTTCAACTGGAACGCCCGCGAAAATAGGAATTAATAGTCGGAAAGTCAGGGCAACACAACCATACCTGACTTCTGCATTCAAGATGGCTGCTACTCGCATCAATGGTAGTAAAACGTTCTTACTGTGACTGTTCTTAGGGGGTCTTTATTATTTATGTAACATTTAGTCCGAAGTTCACGTAATGATTCTCAGTGTTTATAAGACAAGATGTTTCAATGCTGTTTATACCCAGGAAATTGTCCTAAGGAAATATATAATAATATATATAATGTAACATAAATTCAAAATGAACATAAACCCATAAATGAGGACCAGCAGACATGAGAAACGAAACAAAAAGTGTGACGAGCACCCGACAGAGACGGTTGAAGAAAGTTTATCTGCTAGGAAAATCTAAATATATGAAAACAAGAGTTTGATGGGGAGATGTTAACATGTTAGTGAAACACACAGTAATCTAAGGAAGAAGGTAGGACCTACTGTTGTCTTCAAGCTGCCTTTAAGGTCTGAGCTATCTTCTCTTCTATTGATCCTGCTAAGCGTTGATGTTTCCTACAAATATATGTTAATGCAGACTGTTCCTGCAAACATTGATCTGATTTTCTGTGGTCCTAATGATCTGTAGATTATACATCTTATATTATAAATATGCAGCTGCCTAGGTGTCCATAATGTTTTCATAATGTTTTCTCTCTCTAACCTTGTCTTTCCTCCTTGAACAAACAGTCCTGGACTTGTTGGCAGGATTTCTGCTGTCCTCCTGTGTCTTCAGCTGAGAAGACTAGTTCATGAACTATAATGAAACACAAGGTGGGGAAAACATATGTTTCCAATTATGAGAAAAGAGACTGTAAAGAAATTATTTATTCCACTACCTGCTTCAAGCTGGACAAGGCTTTATTCTAGATTAATGTTCCTCTGTGTGTCCCTTTCCATTTTAATTGTGTATGGATTTAAGAACATTTTCCTGCTTCTTTGTGCAATGCTCCTCAGACAAACCTTTAGAAGGTTTACATTTCATTAGTGTAGACCTGAAATTTACTCTGAAGTGCAGCTTTTAAGCATTGGGTCGTTGGTTTAATGAGTAAAGACTGGTGAGATCTTTATGAGAGCACCATGCAGGAGATCATGCAGAAGCCATGTGAAGAATTGTGATCACTCACAGCTACATTGTGTCCTCATGTGTGCAAAGAACAACACAGACGCCACAAACAGACACATGCCAACAGCCAGGCTCACTGGAGTCGTCACTGTCGTCGCTGTTGATCTCTACCGACGTGTCCATGCTGCTGTTCTGGGACGAGGAGCCGCCCCCGCCCCACCTGCTGTGGGCCCGCAGGGGCGACAGCAGGTGGGCCCCGCCCATCGCGGACTGTGCTGGGGGGCTGAGGGCCACCGGGGTGGAGGAGGGGTTAGGAGACAGGGCGGGGTTCGGAGAGGTGGGGGTGGGAGACGTAGGGGACAGGCGGGGGAAGTAGGCAGAGATTTGTTGGATGGGTCTGATGGGACCAGGGCAGACGTCTATGGCCATGTGTTCCTGGATGGAGATGCTGAGCTTCTTTCCTCTCTGCACCGTCATAGAGTCTGAGAACAGAAATAAAATTTACTCCTGCCACAGTTGGACAATGCCTGCAGATTCTGGTCATTTCACATGAAACCCAGCAGCACGCAGTATTCACTGACCCATTTCAGATGTTTGTGTCATCCCACAGTGTCTTCTTGAGGAGAAAACCCCCAAACGTTCATATTGAATACACCACATATTTATTGTTAGAAGTTTCAGATAACGTATGAGGAGAAATGAAAAGTTAGAGAAGTAAATGCATAACTACAGTAAGATACCAATGACTGCGTGTACCTTGTACCCTCCGGCCACTGTTCAACAACTATACCACCTTTTTTGATGAATGAGTGGCCAGAATGAAAAGTGGCCATGGGTGTCCTTGGAGCTGTAACCCCCAAACTGGGCTAATGGCTGCAGCAGATTCCAGGATCAAGCCCAGAGATCTCTTTCCAGAAGAATGTAGTCCTAGGATCTGCTGAGACACTGAGCAGACCTCCTGAAGAGGACCCACGCTTATACAAACATGTAAATATATTTTCTACCTGAGCCTGAAAATGCAAGCTTTAGCTTGGTATTGTTAATTTTAAAGAACGTAAAATGTCAGACACTCTAAAATGGAAAAATAAAATTGGATCAAATAGAACTTGATCAAGCTTGTGAATTTGTGTTTTGCTGCTGATAATGTAGTTGGAGGGTTAAACTAATCACAGGGAAGCAACATAAAAGACTTGCTTGGAAAAATTAGTTTTGTCGCAGCCTTAATGATGAATTAAACCTTGCTTTCCCCCTGCATTATTCAACCTTTTTATTATCATCCAGGTCATTTTGTTTTATGGAGTCCCTCTGCATCCCTCTGGAGGGATTTCATTACTTTTCAGAGATTTTCAGATTTCTCAGGAGGATTACCAGTGAAAGCCAAATATTAGTATTTGGAAATTTGGACTAAAGCTGTTTTGACACCAATGAGCCAGCTTCTTTATTTTCAGCACAAGACGCTTCCCCTTACAATAGACTTTTAGATTTTTTAGGTGTCATAGTTTGGGTTTTTGATGGACCAAAATGCAGGGAAGAACTCCTGAATCTCGAGGTTTTCAGGTAAGATGAGTCTTTATTATCCATGGCAGGACACAGACAGGGTAGCCAACACACGAGATCGCGCATACACGCAACATTAGGAACCAGCGGGGAACAACGGAAACAAACGGGCTTAAATACAAAAACTGGACAGCAGGGGGAACCAATGTGAAAACGTGAGAAGACAATCAGGGGAAAACACAGAACAGGTGTGGGCTTGGGGTGCAGGGAGACAGTAAAACAAAGGACTAGACCAGGTAAAATAACAAAACACAAGCAGGTATGACAGAAGGATTGTATTACAACTATTTCATACCAGTAAAAGCCAAACATTATCAGTATTTGAAAGTTTGGATTATAAATGTTTTATACCAGTGATCCAGCTTCGAAGGATTCATAGATTTTTAGATTATTAGAAAGATCTTACCAGTAACCTCCCCAGGATTACTAATATCATTTGATTTGTTTTTCTGTTATTTGATTTTCTGTATCATTGTAATGTTTTCCTTATGTACAGCGCCTTGAGTGCCTTGTGCCCCCCCCCCCATTCATAGCTCCTTTAGTTACTGTTGTTTTTCTTATGACTTAGTATGGTTTTCTCTTTGTTGTCATTGTTGCCATTATTTATTACTGTGCTCTGTTTTCCTTGGGTTCTTTAGTTTAGTTCCCCATCTGGTATCTCTGTGTTTTTATTGGTGGTTAGGTATTTGTTCTCCCCCCTTGCACTCTTCTGCTTATTAGTGTCTTTTTCTGTTACTCTTTTTCAGTTATATTGTATTCGGTCTTCGTTTCCAAGTCCTCCCAGTCTGGTTCTCTTGTTTATCTTAATTCTCCAGTCCCTCCTGAGAAGTTGTTTTAGTAGCGTTTACATTTTGTCTATAATTATTCTAGTCCCCATGTTCTCTGCCTTTTCCTGTCAGTTCAGTTCAGTGGTGTTAGGTTTGGTTACTCTGTAATCTGGTTTGCTTTATGGGTTCCTTGTTCGTTCTTAGGTTATGGTGTTTCTTATGTTCCCTCTAGTTTCTCAGTTCATGATTATTCTTTACTCTCATGCTTCATTTGGTTATTTGTTTATATCTTCGTTTCGGTATTGTTTATTAGTCCCTTCGTCATGTTTTAATCTATGTATTGTTTTCACCTGCTCCCTCTGCCTTCCTGCCTCCTTGTCACACCTGTTCTTAGTTTCTTGATTACCTGCCTTTGTTCTCGCTCTGTATATTAGTATGTTTTGTTTCATTGTCCTTTGCTGGTTCCTCCCATTGCACAACCCGGTCTACCCTCGACTGCCATGTATACCATGATCCTGCAGATGTAAGTTTTTGGATTTCGTCTCTGGTTTTCCCGCAGTGATTTTGTTAAGCTTGTAACTTTGAATAAAGCTGAAAACTGCTTCAGAATGCTGCTGCCAAGCTCTTGTCTGCGCTTCGGTCCACCCCAAAACCACAATGTGACACCTTGTTGCTGAAAAGCTCTATATAAATAAACTTGACTTGACTATTGGTGGCCTTACACTACTGTGAAAAAGTATTTCCCACCATTAGACCATCAAAAAAATTTAATTACCAAATAAAGATAATCTGAGCAAATATAAATATCACTTTTTAAATGACAATGACTTTTATCAAAAGAAAAAAGATCCAAACCAATGTGGAAAATATCTGCTTGGTAAATCCTTTATTCATTTTGATTAACCTCATGTTTTTGGAACAGAGTTCAATTTCAGTCGCCACACCGAAAATTACTGCCAGACCTGTAGAATCAAGAAATCACTTAAATAGAACCCGTCTGACAACATAAAGTAGGCTAAAAGATCTCAGAAAGAAGCAGATCATGCCTCAATCTAAAGAAATTCCAAAACAGATAATAAACAAAGTCACTGAAATCTATCAGTCTGGAAGGGGATAGAAATGCCAGAGAACCACAGTGAGAACCATTATCTACACATGGAGAACAGATGGAGAACCTTCCCAGGAGTGGCCACAGGTCAGAGGTCATCATTTAATTTTAAAACAAAAAGCTAAAAGTTGAATAGGTCTTAAATTCTCCCATCCAATCGAACACCCAGTTGGAACAACCCAGACATCCTGCAAAATAAAGGTTCCTAAATCTATTATCAGTCCAAATTTAGGATTAAACAAATTAACATAGAACTTCCTCTAGTAATAACTAGCTTCTCTAAACTTCAAGCCCCAAAGTTATTCTCCAAAACCTACAGAAAACTTTCAGAAGAAGATTTAACAATCTCACTTCCTATCAGTAAATAGGATGCTGATTTTTCTACTGGTACAAATACTGGTACTAAAATCCTTCATAGAACGAACTACGCGTTCATCAGCCCGTCTCACATTTACCAAAACCGTCTTGATGATTCTCAAGACTTTGGTGGGACCGTTTCAGTTCGAATTAGGAAACGTTAACACAATAAATCTCAGAGGAGACATGACGAGGCTGCTCTAAGAGCAGAGAAGCTGCCGTAGATGTGCTATAGAAGGAGGGACCTTTGATATGAAAGATGATGCTGCTGTTGAAGCCAATTAAACCGTTAGTTAACTAGCCTGTTAGCTCAGAGTCAAAGCTGAGGAACAGAGATCTGAGATCAGGCTCACCATCACAGTCACCAAATCAAGCTTTAGAAACGGTTTGTTGAATTTGATCAGAAAACTGCTTAAAGAGAAAAGCTCTGACATCCTTCTGCCATCTCGTCTCCTCACTCTCTGATCTGTATGATTACATAATTTACCCAACATGTTTTGTTTGAGCCCAGTTTGCTGCACTGATGAGGAAGCATACAGCTGCAGCAGCAACCTGCCCCTTCATTAAACCTGCAGCCTATCGTCTGACAGAGGATCTACTGCAGCAGTTTGATTTAATCAGAGGCTGATAGGAGCTTTACTCACTGATGAATGTGTTGGTGTGAGTGCAGAACTGACCCGTTATGAGTGTAGTGATGAATGTCTTTCACAAAGTCATGTGAAGCATACTCATCACCTGCAGCTAAAGTCCTGCATGTCAATAACTCACACATACCCTGGGTTCATCACTGTGGAAGCTGTTGATCTCCACTGACATCAGCACCCTGCAGCTCATAGACGAAGAACCCGCCGGACTGCTGTGGGCCAGTAAAGGAGACGTTCCTGGCCGTCTCAACTGAGCCAGAGCCGATACCAGCAGCTAGAGACAAACCTGATTCAGAGGGGCTTCTGGGAAGGTCACATTCAGGCAACCAAGAACTGAAGATTTGATCTAAACTGCAGTCATGGAATCACCAGCATACGAAGATCTCATCTCTGTTAGGACAGCAAAGCCCAAGGACAGTTCCTGATAACCCTGAGCAGTTTCCAGATGAAGTCCAGCAACCTGGGGTCAAGTCCAGTAAGCACAGAACCAAACAGGTCAAAGACCTACATTTTTCAAGTCAAAACTAAAGAGTAAAGGTCAATAAATCAGAAACGCCACAAATAACAATTTCCAGGTGAAGATGAGCAGTTAACAAGACTAAGATCTACAAATCTGGATCAAAACCAACAGGTCCCAAATAAAGAAAAGGTAAAAGTGATCACCCCCAACAAGTTCCTGTTCCAAGACGGGCTACATAAACCCAAGTTCCATGTGAAGACTACAGAGTGGAGATCAGCAAAATGGCCTCAGGAACCACAGGTGTTCATTAAAGTTGAAAAGAAGCAGATTCTAAAGGATCATCAGACCAACAGAGCAAATCTAGAATCCTCCATGATGGCAGAAGTTTCCTGATGGTAACTGATATAAAGTGTCTTTCAATGAAACCAAATAATATTTAACATAACAGGAAATAAACTCACAAAAACAGATCAAATCACTGACTGGAGAACTAAAAGAAGAGCATGTTTCATGGGGACCAAGAACCTGGCTTCAGGGGCCTGATTGAAAACTGACAATTCCACTGATGTTCTTTAAAGATAGGACTATCAACACAGGCAACACTGGTCTTCTCATGGACTCTTCAGGACATCTGAAAGTCTACTGTGGTATCTGGATTTAAACTGTTGAGCAGCAGATCCTTTGAACCTCCATTAGTCAGGCTTGTTTGTCCAGAAGATCCCTAAGAAGCTTGATTTGACTCAGAACTGGAGAAATTTTTGTGATTTTTGGAGGCACTGGAGGAGGCCTCCAGCAGGATCCCCAGCAGGAGGCCCTTACAAAAGGTTTGGTTTCTGAGAAAACCCCAGATATCCCTCTAAAAATGCATTAATTTCTCCCAGAGAGTTCTTGGTTCATCCTGGCATTTCCTCCTGATCAGATGAACCACCTCAGCTCTTCTCTGAGCACCCTAGATGATGGGGCCCCTCTCCTTATCTGTAAGGCAGAGTCCAGTTCAGTTTATTTATATAGCGCCAATTCACAACACATGTCGTCTCAAGGCACTTCACAAAAGTCAGGTACATACATTCCAATTAATCCAAATCATTGAACAGTGCAGTCAGATTCAGTTATTTATTCAAATTGGATAAAAAGTTTTTCTATCTAAGGAAACCCAGCAGATTGCATCCAGTCAGTGACTTGCAGCATTCACTCCTCCTGGATGAGCATGTAGAGACAGTGGACAGTCACTGGCGTTGACTTTGCAGCAATCCCTCATACTGAGCATGCATGTAGCGACAGTGGAGAGGAAAAACTCCCTTTTAACAGGAAGAAACCTCCAGCAGAACCAGAACAAGGCTCAGTGTGAGCGGCCATCTGCCACGACCGACTGGGTCCAGCTACTTTATAGGAGAACATCATGTCAGCTGCTTGGATTCAAGATCTGGTTCTTTCTGCAATGATTTATCTCAGGATCATAGGTGGAGCAGTAAATCCAGAGCTTCTCCTCTCAGCTCAGCTGCTTCTTCACCTCAACAAATGCCTTTTTAACCCAAAATATATATTAAAAATCAATGTGAATGACCTTTAACCTCAAAGCAGAGCTGACACACTCTATGACTCTCACCATCAGAGACTTTTTTGTGATCTTAATTTTTCATCTGTTCTCACTTAAGTTCTCCAGGAGACTTTATATGCAGGCTTCAGTAAACAGTGGGTCAGACAGAGTCGAGGTCCAAATTAGCCTCAGCAGGCAGCAGCAGCAGGTCGCTCAGAGCAACTGGTTAATAAGGAGCCTCTGCCACAGAAAGAGGACTTTCAGATGATTAAGGGACATCAAGCTGAAGAAGCAGGAGGAACCTGAGATGACTGTGAAGGAACAGGACAGAGACAGGAACCTGCCGAGCATGGAGAGATGGATCTCTAATATTTTTCTATATATTCCTGCAAATGTTTCTCTGGGAACTGTTATGGAAACTCTGCAGGATCTGATAAAAGTATTCAAAGCCTTCTGTGCTATTCTCTTCTGCCTCCAGGGTTAGGACAGTTGGTTCTGTTTAGCATCTCCAGTGCTGTAAAAATGAATCAGCATAATTTAATGAATTATCATCAATATTGATTTGCTTAATAGTTTGATAAGTATAACCAAATGCCTATAAATTAAATAGCAAAATATATTTTAAAAAAAGCAGAAATAGAGAAAATAATAAAAGGGTTAATGATAATAAGGATTTCTTAAATTTTAACTAAAAGGTTAAAACTAACAGTTTTCTACTGGGAACAAAGGGGATCTGGGATTTTTCCCGCCTTGGAACAGGAGCGAGGTGTACGGACCTCGCTGGAGCGGTTGATGCCACGCTGCGCACGGGTGAACAGTAATTCACCAGTAGAGACCCCTCCCTGTACGGTTGAGTGAGGCTCCCCTAACCAGTAAGTTAGGGGGAAGGCGATTAGGGTGCCAGAAAGCTCTAAACTCTTGTGGAGACGTCTGCAGGTTTTAAAGGAATATTCCCCCATTTACCAGTAAGTAAAGGGTGTGGCAAGGCTGTCAAGTATGAGACAGCAGTTCAGTTCTAAGGGATCACCTCCTCCTCCCCAGGGAGAAACGTGTGAAAAAATATGGACCACAACGCACCAAGTGCATCAATATATGGGTTAAAAATTTTGCAGCTCTACACCTGTTAAGCCCTAAGGGGTTTTAGAGCAATTTCCGCCTGAAATTACATACCTTAAATAAATCAAGTATAGCTCCACAACTACAAGGACTACATGCAAACTTTTGGTACCTGTGTAAAGGTAAGACATAAATGCATATATTTTAGTGGAACCACTGTTGCAACTGTTACTATGTCTGATTTATTCATGATTCATTCATTCATTTAATCATTCATTTATTCATGATTTATTCATGATACAGAACATTTTCTATTTTTTAGCCCTCGCCTTAATTGTTTTCTAAATGAACATTGCAAAACACCTCCTTTGGAAATCCTAGGAGAACCCCCGGGTTGAATTCATCAACATCTTGGCTATAACTGCAGCAAATTGGACTGAACTGGTTGAAGCATTTATGTTCCACAAAGGTTTTAGTGGGCAATGTGGCAGGCGGAGCTGGGATTTCGGCACAATTTAGCCAAATGTGCCAAAACTGTGCCAAATGTGTTTTTCACCTCATAAAAGGGAATCTGGTCAAATAAAAGTATTGATTACCATTGTAGGAGTCATTCTGCATATGACTTAGACTTTGGCCATGACATTTACCCTGTGTATCATCAAAATGTATCACTGTGCACAGCATAATATCAATATAATGCATAAAAAACAAGTTGAATTGTATAGTTTTGTCAGTTTTGAAAACAAGAATTTTCAATGGAAAAAAATGTCAACAAATGTGCAAAAAGCAGTTATGTACAAAAAATATAGAAATACAAATATAGGCTGTAAAAATATAGAAATAGATTAGTTCATAGCTAAGTTTTCTGTTTACAAGATGATAAATTATTTTCTACTGTACTCCAAAAATAGATAAATAACACAAAACAGCAATGTTATAAAACAGTAAAGTAATTGGTAAAGTGTAAATAATAAAACAGATTCATAACAAGCCTCCAGCCAGTTACCATACAGGACAGGTATGTATTTCTTTGTTGTGCTGGAGTGGGGAAATAAATATGCCATATCATCTCTTTTTGAAATAACAGCCATGTAATATAAAGACGCCCAAAATAAAAAGTAACGGTATTACTTACTTATGAATCGGGTGAATGAGAAGAAGTTGCTCATCTTCTTCCTCATCAAAATGCACAGTTGTATCTGAAGAATCCACTATGTCAATATCGCTCAACCTGGTAATTTCCTCCAACACTTCCAGAGCGGTCATCTGCCTCTTCTGCACCATTATTATTAAAGAAATCCAAAAAAAAAACACGGACTTGGACTACATCTGTGCGTAATGATGCCTGTGCGCAAAGCAGCTGAGACTGCCGATTTTATAAACTCCGTTGCGCACGGAAATTACGCCACAGGAAAACGTCGAGCAAACACGTGACATACCTCGTTCGAAAGGTGAGGGTCTGTAGTTTCCGTACATACTCTTCAAGTGGGGGCAGACTATACTATGTCTGTGTACGGAAGCATTTTCCCGAAAGAAACACCACTTCGGGTAGGACCTTAAAACAACTACCTGTGTTTTTAAAGTGCTGTAAAACTGAAACAAATTGTGTAAAACAAATTTGACGAGTTGCTTTATCAACATTAAAGCCTCATCTTCCGAGATATTTTGAAAAGTAAAAACTTAATCGTGTTTTAACCAGTTTTACGGCCGGAGAAAAGTGGGCGGGGCTTAAGCATCCCGGTACCGGGAGGGCCGGGTTTAAGGGGTTAAAAAGGACTGAGGAAGCGACAAAAGAGAAAATAGGGAAAGGAACAAAAAAGACAATGGATGACAGGTATGTGAAAAACTAACTGACTGACTGACAATCCTTCTGTTTGTGCAAAATCTGAACCATTTACTAAACCTTTTTTCTCTGCCTCTTACACCAACACATACACACACACACACACACACACATAAACATGGGGATTTGAGCGCTCCCTGGACGTTAAACACCTGCCCTCCCCACGGCTTCACTCCACCAGAGACACTTCTTCAGCAGGACCTGAAAGGGAGAGGTCCTGCCTGACTGCTGCAGATGACAGCGTGAAAGTTTCCACCAGAACAAAACTCAGAAGTCTGGTAAAAAGCCCAAAACCCACTGAGATGGGCAACAATCCATGCTGGTTGAAAGGGCCAGACTCATCTACACTGGACTCATCTTGAGAGCACATCTTATGCAGACAGAGGAGAAACAGGCTGGAGCAAAGTTTTCCCTCCCTCCTGAAGAAGTTAAAGTGGACAAGGAAAGAGCAAATGTCCACCAACAGGCCAGGGGAGGGCCTGGGTTTTTGGACTGATAGGGGACTGTATGCAACAACAGTCCGACTCTGGAGCGGTCAAGAAACTGAGGATGGTAACGTACAAACACACACACATTTACAAATATCTTTTCTGTTTTTCTGCAATGAAGAAAGCTTATTAACTGCTGCTGATGTGGTTTTGACGTTGACAGACGTAACAAGAGGTTAAATATTATTCCTGTGTTAAAGAGATTCTTTTCCAAACGTTTCATGAAATAATTGTTTTAGAGAAACAAGTTCTCTCTGTCTTCTTGGTAGATTCAGGGTCAAATATTGCTACTTAAAGTCCTTAAAAGGCAGAGGAATTTTTAAACACCTCCAAAACTCAGCGGTAACCATGTCTTTCTATGTCAGCCTCAAGACAGATCCCACGGAGGAGCATTTTAAAGTCCATTGCATGAGTAACACCTGATGGACTCTCCTTCAGAAATTGTTTGCTGTTGTCAGAGTGTACCCCGTAAATCTAACGGGTAGAGACCTCTGAGAATAGGGTTAGTTTTACTGCAGAGGGTCTCCGTACAGTCTGACACAGTACTTCCAGTGGGGTACAGCTTTGGCCACAAGCGTTTAACTAGAGCTTGAATGGAAGGTGCAAATTCATCGTTTTCACAGCAGCTGCTGGGAAGAGGTTAAATTAGCTGGTTTTCCACTCTTCTGATTTTATGAAGCCTGCTGACTTACACTGTACCTCATATCTGGTCCTGACAAAACTATGAAAAGCTTGGTTCTGCATTTTCTCCTCTGGGAAAAGAAAGAAAATCTGATCACTTCTGTCTTGCATTGGAATGAAAACTCACTTGTTATTTTCTCTAACACCCCAACAGCAAAATGTTTCAGAGTAATGGGGTCACTTAAACACATCTTCCCCTAACCGTCTGAGTGGCTTCTACTGCAGACATGACAAGAAGCCGTTCACACCTCAAACTATCTCCTCCACATCTCATTCAGGAACAAATTCCTCCCATAAAGCAACCAACCCCCTACCTTCAGATCCTCTGCCTGCACTAAAGATCTCTGAGGAAGATGTAAACAGGCTCTTTCAGCGCATGAAAACAAAGAAAGCTGGAGGACCTGATAACGTCTCCCCATCATGCCTGAAAGCCTGTGCACATCAACTCGCCCCGATCTTCACCCGGATCTTCAACAAGTCACTGGAGAAGTGTGAGGTCCCCTCCTGCTTCAAACGATCCACCATCATCCCAGTGCCCAAGAAACCCACCATCCTAGGATTAAATGACTACAGGCCTGTAGCCCTGACGTCTGTGGTCATGAAATCCTTTGAGCGGCTGGTGTTGAAGCACCTGAAAGACGTCACAGGCCCTCTACTGGACGCCCTGCAGTTTGCTTACCGAGCAAACAGGTCGGCAGATGATGCTGTTAACTTAGGTCTACACTTCATCCTGCAACACCTCAACCGTCCAGGGATGTACGCCAGGATCCTGTTTGTAGACTTCAGCTCGGCCTTCAACACCATCATACCAGACATCCTCCACCAGAAGCTCACCCAGCTCAACATCCCAGCCTCCACCTGTCAGTGGATCAACAGCTTCCTGATGGACCGACAGCAGCAGGTGAGACTGGGGAGCATCTTCTCCCGAACCAGATCAATAAGTACTGGTGCCCCCCAGGGGTGTGTTCTATCCCCACTCCTCTTCTCCCTCTACACAAATGACTGCACCTCAGCAGACTCGTTGTGAAACTCCTGAAGTTTGCAGACGACACCACTGTTATTGGACTGATCCAGGACGGTGATGAGTCTGCATACAGACAGGAGGTGGATCGGCTTGTACACTGGTGTAGTCAGAACTGCCTGGAGCAAAACCCACTCAAGACTGTGGAGATTGTGGTGGACTTTCGGAGAACACCACCTCCATACACCCCCCCCACCATCCTCTACAACACCGTGTCGGCTGTGGACCACTTCAGGTTCTTAGGAACCACCATCTCTGAGGACCTGAGGTGGTCTTCACACATAGACACTGTTCGGAAGAAGGCCCAGCAGAGACTGTACTTCCTGAGGCAACTTAAGAAGTACAACCTTCCACAGGAGCTGCTGGTCATCTTCTACACTGCCATCATTCAGTCTGTCCTGTCTTCATCCATCTCAGTGTGGTTTGGTTCATCTACAAAAACAGGACAGGTCCAGACTGCAACGAATAATCAGGACTGCAGAGAGAATCATCAGGCTGACCTTCCCTCCATCCAGGACTTATACAGGTCTAGGGTCAGGAAAAGAGCTGCTAAAATCTCTGCAGACCCCACACACCCTGCACATAAACTGTTTAGAGTTCTGCCTTCAGGCCGACGCTACAGAGCGCTGTTCACTAAAACCAGCCGCCACAGAGACAGTTTCTTCCCCCAGGATGTTTCTCTGTTGAACATTTAATAAAATACAAAACAACAGCAGACAGATGTTGCAAATGTACCTTTTTATTTATATATGTATATATTTGAATACTGCCCTTTGTCACCGGTCCTGTTCATAACTTTTATGGACAGGATTTCTAGGCGCAGCCAAGGGCCGGAGGGGGTCTGGTTTGGGGACCAGTGGATTTCGTCTCTTCTTTTTGCAGATGACGTGGTCCTGCTGGCCCCCTCTAGCCAAGACCTATAGCATGCGCTGGGGCGGTTTGCAGCCGAGTGTGAAGCGGCTGGAATGAAGATCAGCCCGTCCAAGTCTGAGGCCATGGTACTCGACCGGAAAAGGGTGGCTTGTCCTCTTCAGGTTGGAGGGGAGTTGCTGCCTCAAGTGGAGGAGTTCAAGTATCTCGGGGTCTTGTTCACGAGTGAGGAAAGAATGGAGCAGGAGATCGATAGACGGATCGGTGCGGCTGCCGCAGTAATGAGGGCGCTGTGCCGGTCCGTTGTGGTGAAGAGAGAGCTGAGCCGAAAAGTGAAGCTCTCGATTTACCGGTCGGTCTACGTTCCTACCCTCACCTATGGCCATGAACTTTGGGTCATGACCGAAAGAACGAGATCCCAGATACAAATGGCTGAAAGGAGCTTCCTCCGTAGGGTGGCCGGGCACTCCCTTAGAGATAGGGTGAGGAGCTTGGCCATCCGGGAGGAGCTCGGAGTAGAGCTGCTGCTCCTCCACATTGAGAGGAGCCAGTTGAGGTGGCTCGGGCATCTATACCGGATGCCTCCTGGACGCCTTCCTCGGGAGGTGTTCCAGGCACGTCCCACCAGGAGGAGGCCCAGGGGACGGCCCAGGACACGCTGGAGGGACTATGTCTGTCGGCTGGCCTGGGAACGCCTTGGGCTCCCCTCGGAGGAGCTGGAGGAGGTGTCTGGGGAGAGGGACGTCTGGGTGTCTCTGCTGAGTCTGCTGCCCCCGCGACCCGGTTCCAGATAAGTGGAAGATGACGAGTACGAGTATATTTGTATTTTGTATATATGTATATTCTTTAATGCAAAAAACAAAAACCAGAGAGCAAAGTGTACCGGAGTCAAATTCCTTGTTTGTATGTACGAACTTGGCAATAAAGCTGATTCTGATTCTGAAAAGAAATTATGACGTGGGGCTAATTTAAAGCTGTGAACTAGTGATTAAAACTCCTAAATCTGTTATTGTTGATGCCAGAAATAATAAACCCTTTAGTCTGAAAATATTTAAGGTATTTAATCCACTTTCTTTAATCTCTGCAGAAAGCTGGCATCAGTGTTTAAAGCAGAGGTCCTAAACCTGTGGTTCCTGGAAGCCCGAGGCCCGTGAGCCATAGATTGTGGGTCAGTGAAGAAAATTTTAATAAATCAATAAAAGGTATGCCATTTAACTGAACAGAGTACATTCAAATAAAAAACAACCCAAAAACACCCACTTATTAAAATAAAGATCTAAGCCAATGATGGATCTGGCTTAAAATCTATTAATACTCAGATTAGGTTTTACTCTGGGGACAGACTGAGGGCTGAAGGTTGTTTGGAGCCAGGGCTACGATTCAGGAATTAAAACTCATAGTGACTAAAGCCCTTTATAACAGAAATAAAGGCAGAAGTAATTAAGGATTCAGGAATTAAATCCTAGGAAAGACTTTATGGGCATAAAGGCAGGTAAAGTCTCTTTATTTAGGATTAAAGAAAGGATCCTCTTTTAACATTTAAAGAGGAAGAGCGGCTCAAACTTCGTTCCTCCCCAGGGAGAAATGTTTGATTTCATGACAACTTGGATGAGTTTGAAAATGTTAAATAAAGTTCATTTTTGGGGACTAAGGGAACAAGAATTAATTAAATCCTTCAACCTAGGGCGTACCAAACAAAATCTCAAATTAGTACAAAAGATAGTTTTAAATTACCAATATTCTAAATAAATGGAAACATTTTCTAGCATTGAATTATAACAGATGGGCCTGAGACTAATTTTCTCCCCAAACTTTCAAAACTTTAATAACCTGATTAAAGAAAAGGTATGTCAATTATGTCTTTTGAAGTGTATGAAATAAAATCTAGTGGGATTAAACTCAATAGTTCATTTTCTGTTTAAAGTTTTAACACTGCAGTGTTTGTGTTTGTTTAATTTTGGGTATAACCAGAAAATGTCAAAAGCCGCCCTAAAAATTAATGTCTGCATTTAACCTGAGCAGAGAAATTCTTGGAAACACAGCTGTGATCAAAATTAAACTTAACACAGAGAGGATTTCACAGCCAACTCTGCTGTCATCTACAATGTAAAGCTAGAAGAATAAGCAAAAGAGTTTCAGCAGCAAAACATTGGATTCATATAAGAGAAAAACGCTGCCTGGGCTTATAAATATTTGAGATCTCTTTGAATTGTGTGAACTTATCTCTTAAACAGGATCCTGATGATTCACAACAAAAGATCTGAAGATAGCTAAGAAAGCATTTTCGAAAGAGTTGTTGAAAAATATCTTAAATCTCGAAAGCTCATTAAGTCACTGAGTTAGATTTGACGTCATTTAAAATTTATTAAATTTGATATTTACAATTTGATCAGGAACAACAACTAAATTTTGTCCCACTGGTCTTGTCTGTGATGGTTTGTCTTGTTTCATAGAATGAATGGTGTCGTGTTCAATGTTGCTATAATAATTCATGTTAGAAAATACTTTCCACCAGACGATTAAACCTTCAGTTTTCAGGAAAGCGTCTTAAACTCCTAAGAACAGGTGCTTTTTGATTACGGATGTTAACAGTTCGCGTCTAAGTCCACTAAGATGGGTTGGAAGGACAGAACCGTGGGGGACCGCCCACAGCCCACCTACAGACAGCCTATCAGCGTCGGTCAGCCTGGCTCCGCCCACCTACCAGGTTGAAACACCTTAACTTCCATGGAAAAACGCTCACTCCCTCTGAGTTCAACACTGTTGAAGAAAAGTGAGAATAATAAAGGGGGCTTGTGTGATAACTGCATTAAAAATGCATGGTTTATAAACTGATTAGTAAGAATGAAGCATGAATTTAGATTTATGTGATTTATATTAAAATGTTAATGAATAGTTTAAACTCCTTCAAATTAATAGTTTGCGCCGAATCATGGGATTAATGGACTGAAAACTTTATCCTGTGCCAATAATTAAAGTAGCTGAAAGTTCAAGATATGCACAAATAAGAATATATTGATAAAAACTGAGTCAGATCTATACAATAATTAATGATTAGGGTCAACACGGAGGATTATGCATTAAACTGATGATTTAAATTTCAAACGTAACCAAGACAACATCAGGATGATGTGACTCATGATATTGAAACATTAAAATGAAATTCATAAAATAAATGTTAATTGTGCAAAAACTGGAGGTGGATGCAAATAGAAACAACCAGGTTGTTTTTTCCTAAATTTATTTAGGTAAAATTTCACGTGTGGAACTTGAGACCAATTTAATTACTACTAATCATTGAAATACATGATGATAAATTCATTGTAATGAATAATCTAATGAGTTAAAGGTTAAAAAAAATAGAGTACAAAAGAATAAAATATTTTAAATAACATCAAGTTATGTGGTTTTAACTAGGTTAAACTTATATATTAATGTACAAAAATGAAACCTTTTGAGGAGCAATCTATGGGCAAGAAGGAAAATAGATCTAATGTCTTTATATTTATGTGTGTCTTGTAGATAAAACATTTTTTTCAATCATTGTTTGCTAAATTGGACCTAATAAGTGAACAATGCGTACAAAGAGAGGAGGTAAAATAACATGAACCACTGGGTACAAAAGTTTAGCACGTATGGGGATCAGGACGTAACTATGGAAAGGTTGCTCATATCTCAGTGAGACTTAGTGACGTTGCGAGGAGAAGATATACTTTGTGTTTCTAGATGCAACGATGCCAAACTGAGTTAAGGCAATCGTTTCAATCCCTTGGCTCAAGGTCTCCCAAACTGAAGATGTACAGAAGATGGGACTTTTGCATGTTTGCTCTCTGTCTTCATCATGTTATCGTTATGGGTGGCATTCTTTCCATGTTTTTTTATCAAAGCTTATCAGGTCTGCACAGAGCTGTCTCCCATCCAGACAAACTGGACAGGTAAACCGTAAAGGTAAACTAAGAATACCCACAGTGGCAAGCAAAGACCGAACTCTTGTGAGTAGTCCCTGCAGAAGGTTATGACAGTGTTTCAGAATGCAGATGGTACATTCGTGTCCCTCAACGGAGCTGAGCGACTGGAAATGCGTTATGGACGAACACAAAATTCAAATCCAAAAGTTATTCTGTGTGTTGTCACACGCATTGTGTGTTCTGTGTGTTGTGCTTGGTTTTAGCAGGTGCTGGTAGTATTGTGGAGAGTTACAGGTGTTTTCTATCTTCCTGATAAGCTTGGTGTATAAGGAGCAGCCAGCCAGCATCTCACCGGCTTGAGTGTTAGCCCGCAGTGGGTAGGCTCCAGCCTCCACCACCTAGTTAGGTATTTCTAGTTTTGACCTTTTGCTGATCTGTTTATGTCCTCTGATCCCAGACGAGACTACCTGGAAACTACCAGGCTTCATCATCGCATTGCTAGTTAAGCGTCACGGTTGGAGTATTTGGCTTTCGCCTGAAGCCTGGACACTGTGTCCTTCTGAATCTCCTAGCTGCTGCGCTTCTACTCCAGTCTCCGACTACTCACGAACCTGCCACCTCCACCGCTCTCAAGGGACCACCCGGCACTGGTAAAACACTGGTATGCTCACAAGCGTGTTTCATTTCCTTTTTTTTTTTGTCTTTCTGGAAAGCTTCATACTCCACCGTACTCGAATTCAGTTGGGAGCATCAACTAAACCTCCTGATGAAGTCTAGAGATGACTGTGTTAGCCCTTCTACTAGCCCAACCACACTCCTCAACATGCGTCACTTACTAAATGTCTCATCACCTGAAGTCATATTGCAGGTTGAAACTGGATTTTGACAGAAACACCTGGTTAGAATGAAAACATTACGCTAAAATGCAAATAATATGACAGTGTATTGCCTGTTCATCAGCAGACCACTACTTCTTCACTACTGCTGCTCTCCAAGTGGTGTATAGAAGAGATAAGTTAGCCAATCGCAGATCAATGGTTGTGAATCAATATTTCTTTGGATTACTCCTAACAAAACCGTTGATCGCTTAATTACGCACTCAATATGCAGAGCTTAGGCAAAACCACATCCACGCAGAGGATGTAATTGGTCGGCGTAATGACCAATATCCGCTCCAGTATCTCTTATGTCTGGCAACCCAGAAGCTCAGACATGTCGTTGGTGAAAAGGGAGGTGTTTGTGCCATGTTTGCGTCCTTTGTTTTACTTTTATTCCAAATACAGGTCCTATGGTTCAGAACCAGCAGTTCTGGGTGATTCTGCACCTTGCTCCTGGTTACCCTGACCTTGTGCTGAATTTCTTTGTCTGATTGGGTTACTGCCTAACTTTGGTAAAGAAGGGTTTATTATTGCAGGTAATCAGGCTTCCCCCTTACAGGTGAAGGGGACCCTGGATTGCTCTGATGAGTCTGAAAGTGACTCTCATGACGATGATGATGATAAGTTTTTATCAATGTTACAGTTTCCATCTGTTCACATTATCTTCTGATTCTATAATGATGTAGAGGGTGGGCCGAACAAACAACACAGTTGATGATGGTGAATCATCATTCCATTGATTATCTTTTTATTTTTCTGCTTTATTGATTTTGATGTTGGTAATGCATTCTTAAAATGTGTTGACATATGTCAGGATCTGGATTGGTCTGTTTGTTTGGTGGTTTACTGTGCTTAGCCCTAGATGGCGTGGAATCTGGAGAGAGAGGTGACAGGTGTTCATCATTCTCTTGATTACCTGCTGAGGAGTATATTAAGAGGAGGCTGCCAGCAACTCACTGCCAGAGTGTTGTCCTTTAGTGGTACAGCTCAAGCCACATTATCTTGTCTTGTTCTTGCCTTGAACTCTAGTAATTTGAATTTGTTACCTTGCAGGATTACCTGAACCTGACATTGCCTCTGTGTGGATCTCTGCCTGGATTACTCACTTCTGGAAAGAAGCTATCCAGCTCCATGATCAAAGACTCTAGCCTTTCGTTACTTCATTGGACCACACCGGTTGGCAGCCTCCTGAATTCTTCGCTCCTTGGATCAACCTTCAAGAACCCTGTCCACCCTCCTCCTTCCACTGCACCCACTTCCAAAACCCCGGACCATCTTGTCATCCTGGCACACCATTATCCACCATTTTCTGTCTCAGGGGTAAACAACTATTTGGTTTCTCTGCACCAACCTCTGGTGGATCATTCCACCAACCCAGTAAGGCTGAATTATTCTTTAAGTATTGACCCTAAAGTATTCCCTACTCACCATCCTGTTTGTTTTACAGTTGGTTAACCGGTTCCAGTTCCCCAGCACATTTAAATACTCTGTAAATAAACACTTTACCGTAAAACTGTCTCCTGGATTGCTTTCTGCATGTGGGTCAAATCGGTTAAAAACAATATGACAATTAATTTCCCCCTACAGAGTTAGTTGATAGGTGTTTTATATGCAACGTTTCCATCGGACTGTTTTTGCCCACACAGAGGTTGACAGTTTTGGAAGTTTTAATTTGTGGGATTTAGTAATCAGTTTTATTACTCATTTCTTCCTACCAATTCATTCGTTTTTATTATTATTAATCATCTTTTTCATTTTTTATTACAAATTTTATTAATTTTCATTAATCAATTCACTTTTATAATTACATTTTCCTATACTTTGTCACAGTAAAATTTCTTTTTTCTTCAGTGTTAACATATGAAACTAGTTTCATTATAATCGAAGAGGGTGGATTGTTATGCTGCTGACTTTCAAAGGACATTCACAGGTCAGATGTCGGCATCATGAACGAGAGGAGCTACAGAGGTGAGACACCTCACGAGCAGAACAAAAAATAAGTTCAGGATGAAAAGAAATTATTTTTTTAAGTCTGTAAACCAAGTGGCGAACATGTGAGGATGAAGAAACATTGTTCTGGTGCAGATTTCAGGAAATAACCAGCAAATGTTTGCCAAGAAGGATATATTCCAGATCCAAGGAGCATACAAACAGAATGCCGTGACTCCAGGGACACCAGCGTGGATATACAACCAGAAAATGAAACCTTGGTACCAGAAGAAACACAGCGGCAAGCACAACAGGCTTCAAAAGGAACACAAATCGCCTCTCAAACAGACTTAGAGAAAAGCTGCACCTTAGCAGGTGAACACATCAGAACGCTTGACCATTTCCCGCCCCGCTGGGCTTCTCCAACTGGTTTTATCATGTTTACCTGTTCCTGTGCATATTTTCAGGTAATGAACTCTGAATATTTACTTCTGGCTGAGATGGAAAAATTAAAAGCAAAACCAGCTCTACCTGGAGTTCAGCTGCTGCTGGAAATCAGTCTGTCGTTCAACATGCTGCTCTGCACCATATCAGCCTGATCAGTGAAGAACGTGGTGAAATGTTTACTTCAACAAAATGCTTGAACATCGCAGCTGAGAGTCTTAATTTGAGCTTAAATACATCCCATAACACCATCCTGCTTCATGTTTCAGAGCTTAACCTGTGAACCTACTCAGTTGGAGGAGGAACAGAATCCAATATTTCCCTCTATTATGGGATTGTTAGAACGCTGCTGCTGCTGCTGGCAGAGAGCAGGAACTCCACAAACTGTTTGCAGCTTTAAGTGAAGATGCTGAAATGACTCTTCATGTTCCATCATCCTAAAGAGGAAAAACTTCTGCAGAAGAAACCAGCAGAAAGTTTGGCAGTTAGTGCCCAGGTTTCTCCTGCAGTCTGGACAACTTGTTTTTTCATTTTTGCTTGAAGGTGATGAGTTTCTGATCTAACAGAGAAGAAAAGAGAATGACTGAAAATAAAATCGTCTCTGGCTCTTTGTCCAGTGGGAAGGCAGCTCCTAATGGCTGCCTGTCTTTAGACTGAATCTGAGGCAGATGTAATGAGCTGTAATAGACCGTCAGAAACTTCTGGGTCAGATCTTTAGTTTCTGAACTGTTGAGGGTTCCGATCAGCCAAACTATCAAGATAAAAATAAATATGACACAAACATCTAAGATGTCTCCTTCCATCCACAAGAACCACTTTTCTCCAAGTCCTTTCATGATGTCCCAGTTGGACCACAGGTCTAGTGAAAGCAAACTCCCACAGGTGGAGTCCAGAGATCTCCAACATATCCTGGTTTTTATGACATTTTTATGTTTTTTATGTGAAGGCCAGTCAGAATGAAAAACCAACGTTTCATTACTGTTTATTTTATTTTGGTAACCTATAAATGTAGAAAGCTTTAAAAAATGCCCATGAGTCATAACTCAAAATAACGATTAAACCTTTAACTGTAACTGCTGGGTTGATTACATGTTTAAAGTGGCTGAGTGTGAAAACAGTTCCAGGCTAGTGATAGTATCTTAGCTACAGTGAAATAGTCACAAAATAAGATTTTTTTGTCATTCTCAATCTAAACAATTTGGTTTACGAAAAAATAACACAATCTGTTCTTTACATTTACTGTCTAACATGGTATTACTCCTAGGTTAGGTTATCACAGTCCTCCACTAATTGGCTGATTAGCCCCTCATGATGTCTCCTCCCCCAGAAGGACATCCTTCCAGTGAGAGCTGAGTTCAGACTGAGAAGGTCCAAAGCTTAAAGCCCATGAAGAAACTAATTCTGTCTGAATAAGGCTTGATCACCTTGATATATCTGGTTGAAGGGTTTTGTTGCCATCATGTGCCACACAGTATTAATCCATTTTTATGTAAAGTTGTGCAGGATTTTAATTTTGCCATGTGCTCACACTCAGTAATTAACTTCCTTTAAAATCATTTCCTTCATCCCGAACCATTTCCCAAATGCAAAGTGGAAAACCATGAGAAAACTAACAATCTGGTCCAGAATCAACAGCCTTCCAGTTTCAGAAAGACCTTTGGCCAAAACAACACCTGTTGCTCAGAGATTTCAGCCAAGCCAAAAGACACACGTGTGGGAACCTCGTGATCTCAAGTCAATTTGGTCCAAAGTAGGACACTCTTAATACTGTAGATCTATTCACAGGCATTCTGGTGCTGAAAGCTGATGTATTAAAGCTGGAAATTGACTTCATTTCCTTTTTTCTACCAAACGTTCTCTAGGCCATAAACTCCCTTTTTAGGCTCCTGGGTAACGGATCAATTTTTGATAAACCTTGGTATCGAACACTTTTAGAGCAAAGCATTCTGAACATCCATTCCTTTGTCATCAAACTTCTTCTGCAGGGTCGAGCAGAACTAGAATATTTTGAAATCTTTGTGTTTGTGTCTATGTGTTTCTTTTGTTAACTATCATTTTGAGATTAATGATAAATTTAATCCCCTCATGTTTTCTCACAATGCTAGTTAACCTTTGATCACTTAGTGTTGTTCCTGAATAAACCCAGGAAATTATACAAACAGCTCCTCATGCTTCTTTTTAATTGATAGAGTTTATTGAATGGAAGGTCTCACAAAAGCATTTCAGTCAGGTGGTCTGGACGTTGACTAGGCCATTGCAGCACTATGATTCTTTTGTCTTTCAGCTGTTCTGTTGTAGATCTGATGCTGTGTTTAGGATAATTTTTCTGTTGATGACCCAGTTTTGCGGCTATCTCCAGTGATCGTTAGGTAGAGCATTCCCTGGAAACTGTTCAGCACCCAGAATTTGGTTTTTATTATAATGTGGTCCACATGCAGGCCAATGAAGGATGTAATTACTTGGATTTATAAGGAATGATTCCAGGGCTCAAGTGGTAGCATTGAGTTAGCATCCGATTGTTAGACAGGTCAGCAGACACAGAAGGTTGCCGTGGACCTGAAAAAGTTCAGATTTCAAATTTTAAAATGTCCAGAAAATATGCCTAAATAATCTTGAAACACACCTTGTTCTGGGTCTTCTACAGTTTGTGAGCTTGCTGCCGATCCTGTCTATGGACACAATCTGATCAGTAGGTTTCATAGCCTTGTTTGCTCCTCTCTCCATGCTACAAACCAGAGTGGCTTCAGCGGTGAGAGCTTCAGATGGATGCATTTGCAGCAGACACCAGTGGATATAGTTTCCTAAAGTAGCCTGTAAATAATAGAGTGAGCTCTGCTGCATATTATTAACATACATTTTACACATTTCCTGTCAATTTAAACCATCTGCTTTGCAGCAATAATAGATGCATTTTAGTGTTTATTATTTTAGTGTACCATTGAACCAAACTTTAAGTTTGTAAGTGACATGGACAATTTCTGAAATGTATTGTCATTTTCTCTGAATCATCATATTCTAATTATTGATCTGATTAGACTGGGTCCTCCAATCACCCGCCCACAGGTGACGTTACGATTCGCGAAGAAGAACCAAGTATTCTGCAGTGCCCAAGTTGGACCAGAGTTCACGCCCTGTAACCTCTTTTTGTCAGGGGAAACGCACGTCCCTGGTTCGAAATCCCGTTCTGGAACCGCAACGGACTCCGAACCATGTTGGTGGTAAAGGGATATAAGAGACTTGCCATTCAGCTCATCTCTCTCTTCACCACAACAGATCAACAACACTGCACACACTGGCTCACTCCACACATTATTTTCTACTATAGCTTATATTTACTGCACAACTCCTTCAATTCACAAATACTCCTTCCCAGGAAGATGGCGATCCACCAACTTCTGACTGCAGGATGGATGGATGGATGGATCGATCCTGGGTCTTAACAAGAAAAGAGGGACTCAATCATTAAAGAAAATCTGATTAACACAGATAATTCTACTTCTTTTAATTACAAGCTCAGCCAGTTGCAATTAGCAATATGAAGTCATTAAAGTGATTAAATCTCTCAGAGGAGATGCTCATCTGCAGATATATTTGTCATGTGAGTCATGCCTGCATGGCACCATGTCTGAAGCTTTGCTATTTGTATTTTTAACTGTATTTTATGTGCTAGTGTTGCATCAGGGCTGTTTCAGCTCCATGCGAGGGTTTAATTCAGGTGGGAAAGCTCATTTATCAGCGGAAACATTCTCCCACATGAAAGCCATATCTATGCACGTCCAGCCATGGATATCCTATCGCACTGGGATTACTGGTGAGTGGAATATGTTAAGGAAGACACATAAAATGTTCCTTTTTCTCCGTCCTCACCCACTCTTCTCCTTGCTCTCCTATCTCTCTGCTACAGTCTGTCTTCCCTGCATGATATTTGCTGATCCTTTCTTTCTGTCTCCTGTTGTTTTCCTGCTCCCTGCTTGCAGATGTGTCACCATGTCCATGTTGCTCTGTGAATTACCACCTCACACACTGGAGAGGTGACTCTCTGGTCAGTGTGTCCTGTCACTCTGAATACTCTGATGATGGCCGACTGGCAGGTGTGAGAACAATAGCTGGGATGGAAAGGAGCAGATGATACTTCCTGATCCCAGTTTAGACTATTTGCAACAGGACTGACAACTGAAATGGGAAATTCAAGAATCCAGCATTTATGAAAGCCATGGATAGCAGAGTCTACAACACAAGACAGCAGCCAAGATGCTTGCATTCAATTATAATGTGTCCCTGTATCTAATAGAATGTGGGTCAAAGATAAATTGCAGGGAAAATATTTGTATCGCATATTAAAAACTGTTTATGTTGACCAAAGTATTTAAGAGCCAAGCTGCCATAACTGCAATCACTCATAAAATAGATCAGTAAGAACAAGAAGAACTAGTACATCAGCATCAGAGTAGAGACCCTATAAAGGTAAGCTACCTCAATTTTGTTTGTATTGTGGAACATCTAAGAGACGTTGTGTGGTTGATCGGATGGCTCCTCCTGGTCAAGGGATGTTGGAGCCAGATAAATATCCAAAGCTTTAAAATAGGCAATACAACCTTAGCAGTTAGTGAAGGGGATGAGAAGACAGGACGTATGTGTTCACATGTTTAAGGCTGAACAGATTGAAAACAATGCAATTATCTAGAACAACAAAAAGTAATCAAACGTGAGAGGAATGGGTCCAGGAGGGAATCCCAGACAAACCTCTCCCTAGTGACACTGTTCAGGTCATTCTCGGACTGCCCTGGGGTTTTCCTCTGGAGGTGAGCACCCAAAAGAGCCCCAATGGAGGCACCCAGAAGGCATCTGGATCAAACACCTCAAATCTCCTCTTGGATGACTGAGCTTCTGATCACATCTCATTTCAGGTCAGCTGCTTGATCGTGATCTATATTTCATTACCATAGACACAGGTCAGAACATAGACTAAATTAGGAGCTTGGCTTTTTGATTGAGCTGTTTTTGTAACCACATTACTGCAGTTGAGGATACTGACATTCCTCCAATTAGGCCAAAGAGTGATTCATTACTTGAAGAGAGCAACTCACCTTTTTCCAGGTGAGAACCGTGGCCTCAGACTAAGAGGAGCTAACTCTGCAGATGCCAAGGATAGAAATGTCAGATTTCCAAACTAAACACCCTCTTCTCCATGACAACACCTTGGGATCTGTGCATTCAAAGCAGGCCTGTAGTATCTGCTTCGATTCCTCAGTCCACTTTTTAACAGTGTGAACCACGGGTTTGGAAGCTCTTAGTTTCTGTCTGTAAGTTGGGATGAGGTGGATAAGGCAATGATCCGAAAGTCCCAGAGCAGCCCTGGTAACAGCATGATATGAGTCCTTAAAAGCTGTGTAACAGTGGTCCAGTGTGTTTTTGTCTCTGGTGGGACACTTAATATGCTGTCTGTATTTTGGGAGCTCATTAGAGAGATCTGCGCTGTTAAAATCTCCCAGTATTATGATGAAAGAGTCAGGGTGTTTTTTCTCCACGTCTGTAATCAGCTCAGCAAGATGTTTTTCCGCGGCAGAAGTGCAGCCATGCGGAGGAAAATATGAGCCGATTATTATGAACGAGGAAAACTCTCTCGGTGAGTAAAACGGTTTACAGATTATGGAAAATGACTCCAGATCCGGACTACATGTTTTCCCCAGCACTTTTATGTCTCTGCACCAAGCTTCGTTTATATAAAAGCAGATTCCGCCTCCTCGCTTCTTCCCTGATAGCTCCGCGCTGCGATCCGCTCTGAGCAGCTGGAAGTCCGGTATCAGCAGTGCGCGGTCCGGGATGTTGTCACTCAGCCATGTCTCGGTGAAGCAGAGAACCGCTGATCTGCGGAGGTCCGAGTTTTTACCGGTGAGAAGAAGTAGCTCGTCCATCTTGTTGCTTAGAGAGCGGACATTTGCCAGATGTATTGAAGGCAGTGATGTACGAAGTCCTCTTTTGCGGAGCTTTACCAGGGCGCCAGCTCGCTTTCCCCTCCGACGCCTCCGGCGCAGTATCCCGTAGAGCGCTGCTGCTCCGCTTGCCAGAAGCTCAGTGAACCTCGGATGGATGAAAGATGGTGAAAAAATCCCAAGAGAGGACTCTCTGATGTTGAGAAGTTCCTCTCTACTGAATGAGACCACCGAATTGTGGCCCGAGACCACAGTACTGTGGCTCGAAAAACATATAAACACAAAAACTACAAAAACTGCTTCATCCTAACTTATAAGAAGATGAGCAGAAAATTTTGGGTTTGATGTGTGAACAAAATGTATTCCTAGTTCACACTTTCATAAAGTCCTTTCACATGCTTGCTTTTTAAAATTATTTTATTCACAACAGCTTCCAGACCAACAAACTGTTGATGAAACCACAAAAGTCCTAAATGGTCCGAAACACATTTAAGGTCTGCCTCACTAACCACCCTTTATCCTGCAGGACCTGCTGAAACTTTATATCAAGCCCCAAGGTTTTTCTAGAAGGAACCGAGGTTCTGGTTCCCTTATCACATCAGGTCCCTGAGATTTTTGAAATCATGGATTGATTTGAGACCTGCAGACGCTCCGTATGATCACATCTGAATAGTAACTGCATGATCTAATCTGCTTTGGGCCATATCAGCAAAGGAACCACATAGTGCTGAAAAGGAGGTTCATTGTAAAACATATCTACACAGTTCAGTTTACCTTTTAGACGGTTCTTGACAGTTTTTTACCTTTGTGGGTTTTTATTGGCTGTAAACCTAAAGCCCTTAAAGACGGACACGTCCTCCTGCTGAAACAGGACAGCGCTCCATGTTTTTCAGCTTCAGGGATCTGAATGAACCTGGATTTTTGGTCAGGAGGGATCTCGGAGGAGATTTGAGAATGTTTCATTATTTGGTCTCAATGAACCAGTAAAGAGGTTTCTCCTGAAGTACTACAGTAGGACATATTCAGAGATGCCAGGGTTTCTACAGTAGTAGCCGGAACCATTTAGGTTTTGGACAAATTCTTGCTGCTGCACCGTTCTGTCCAGTAATGCCTTTGGGGATGGCGTTTGGACATGTCTGCTGCTGCTGCAACAAGGTGCCATCAGTGCGACAATCATATTTTAGCACAGAAACCTTCTGATAGGACTATTAGACACAAACATTACAGAAGGCTGAAGGTCCCAGCCAACTCAGCAACATCGAGTTACACCCTGACTAGGACTCTGCTTTCAGGGGCCACAGGATTGTTTCAGGGTACTTTCCAGTGGCAAAACCAAACCCAGGGTCCATCAAACTGACAGAAAGTTCACAACTTGACATGAGAAGGGCAGTCAGAGGTTTCAAAAGGCTGGATCAACAGGACACAACCACCACTATCAGGAAAGTGAATGTAGGACCATGGTCTGACCACTGGCATGTCCACCTTATCTTACAACCCATAATGCTTTGCATGAATGTGCATTCTTCCATGGTTTCCTACAGAGCAAATACAAATTATAATATGTGGAAATATCAGTTTATAAATTTAAAACTTCATATCAGTCCTTCGCCTTTAAAAGATTGAGGGGTTGACCTAAAGAAATGTACACAAGCATATTGCTGCTCAGGGAAACATCGGGATGTTATACACTTATTAATTATTACCAACCATAAAAATATAGAACTTTGTTAGTTCTGAGACCTAAAATAGTACCTGATCTGCTCTCAGTATTGCTGTTTATCCTTTACAGAAGCAAATGTTTCTTCTCTGGTGGTCATCTGTAGCTCAAACCCAACATGGAGTAAGGATTTTCCTCCCTTTGTGAGCTTTAAGTTGATGAATGAGAAGAGCTAGCATGCAGGGTTTACAGCTGCCTTTAGAAAATGATTTACTGACCACAGGAACAATCCCATTTCACTTTGAGAGCGTGTTTAACATGCCCCAGCTGAAGCCACAGATTAAGTTTCATTTTAATAAAGGTACAGCCGCAAACAGTGCAGCAAGTAGGCATGCTTAAACCTGTCCAAGATTCACAGGGACATGTCCGTAGGTGGATGATTGTTGAAACAGACGAAACAAAATTGGCTACTTCAAAAATTCATTTTACTGCATATAAACAATCGAATTACTGCAGCTGCTAACATACCAGATGTAGCTAACAAAATCAATCTTCCAGCAGCAGAATCAAGACTAAATCCAAACTAACAGATATTTTACAAACTGGATTTTTAGAAAAGTTTTCCAACTGAAGGTTTAGGGTGTATCCGTGTAGACGCTGACGTGATGTTCATGCTAACAACCAAGGGGGAGATGTACCTTTTCATTTTTGCTCAGCTTTGTTCAGACTCTGTCACTAATAAACTTGTCAACAATGCCCTAACTGTTTCAGGGGAACCATTAGCCTAGCGCTACTTTAGCCATGCTTAGGTTTACACACCTGACTAGTCACATGTGTCTGTAATATTTACGATATCGCCACCTAGCTGCAGGAGGTGGATGTTTCTTCGGCCATTTGTTGGTATATCAGAGGCCCTGCGTGTTAAATTTTATTACTAACAAAGAATCTGGAGGACTGGAACCAGGGAAGGTTTTATCTTTGCTTGCTCGAAATTAATGCAGAAATCTAAACAATCTGTGATGATAACAGATTGAAAGAATACCTCAGCTATTGTAAGGTTGATTTAGATACTTGCTTTGCCTGTCTGAGACTGTAGGTGGCGCTTTGCACATTTAAAGCAGATTTTTTTTGTTTCAACAGAACTGATGATGATGTTCCACATAAAATGTTCCTGCAGAACAGCATCCAGATTTTAAAAATAGATGTTTTAAAGGAAACTTCGGGCTTCATCCTAATATCAGAGCATTATACATATTCTGGGTGATTTTATTTGCAGTGGAGGAAATATTACAGGACTGCAGATGCATTGCAGGCATGAAAGTGAAATATTTCTACCTCCCTTTTAGTTCTGTTTGTTCCCTGTGACACCAGAGCTTTTACTGGAATAAATGAATATTTTCAGATTTCCACAGAACCTCCACTTGACTCAAAAGATTCAGGAATCAGTAGGTTTGCTAGGATTTCCACTTTTATTTAATCAGTTAATCTCAGTTATATACAAAATACTCCATGTTTTGCCCTTTTTAAATAGATAAAATTACATAAAGCCCTACAGTTCTTTTCCTGCTATACACCAACTCTAATACTGGAGTCTGGAGTCAGATGGAAATCTATTGCAAATTTCAAATATTTCTCAGAAGAGTGAGCAAAGAGAATTTGCTACAGTAAAACAGTTTGAAAAGTCATGCAAAAACCACTGCAAATCCACTTTTTAAATCTGAACAGACACACAAGGAGAAAAAATATCAAATCTTCTGAGAAGTGCCTGAAATCCAAACCTTCAGAGCCAAGAATGAAGATGAGGTACGCTTCTTACCTTTGATTATGGGAGTGGAGGAGATTCCTGCACAAACAAGTGGACGAAGAGTGTGCACTAACAGGTGGTGAGACGGGCAGCGAGCAGCCGAGGAGTCGGCAGGAGGAGGTGGAGGAGGAGGAGGAGGAGGAAGAGGGGGAAGATCTCCTTGTGACAGACCCAGACTTTTAACTCCTTCTGTTTCCGCCTCGCTGCTCCTGTTTTCACTGTGATTCCAGAGTGTTTAATATCTCGCCAAGCTTCACATTCATCTGAAATGTCAACAGCGATGAAGCTCTTCCTTTAATCACACTACACATGTATTAGATTAACTCACCTCCCTCCTCTCCCTCCTCGGGCTGCAGATTGCAGAGGAGGTTGGGGGGGGCAGAGTAAAATAATGTGCCAACAGCAGCATCTGCCTTTTTCCTTCTCTCTGTATAATTTGGGCTTAATGATGCCTAATGATACATGTGTGTATCCAACATACATCACACAGGAAGCCTGTAAAAGATCTGGCCTCCTCCTCCTCCTCTTCTCCTGAGTGGTCAGACACAGAGGTGTGCCTGGGGTGAAGGAACCACTTGTTAAAAATCTTCCTCCTCCTCTTTACAGATCATCCACCCACTCACAGCAGCTCCCTCCATCCAAGCATGGCAAACGGACAGGAGGAAGCCGGACATTATTTTTCATTTCCATCCACACACTCCTCTGCTCTCGCTCCTTTCTCCTTACCTGATCCACACAGCAACACAACACAAAACCCTGACAGTGAAACCACACCTGCTGCTGCTACTTTTTGACTTGTAAAACCCAGATGGAGAAGTTTCCTTTAGCTTTGTTTGTTGGTTTCCCACCAGCAGAAGCTTCAGAGAGGATGTTCAGCCCAGCATCTCCGGCAAGATGTCAGGATGACAAATATCAAAGTTTGAAGTCATATCTTCTATTGCAGGAGCAATAGAAGACGCAAACAAGCTGCTTCAATTTGTCATAATTGGGTTTGTATTAGAACCAAAGTGCAGAGAAGTACCCCAGGAACATGGAGAATGAAGGTTTTAATATCGTAGATATCCCAGGCACAGAAACAGGAGTATGGCATGCTCCAACCGGACCAGAATACCAGACATGACAGAACGTCTTGGAAGACAGGACTAACACAAGGAACAGGCGGGGAACAATGAAGGCTAAAGAGCTTAAATACAAACAGGGAGAACCAATGAACAGAGGGACACAGTAATCCTGGGGAACAACGAACTGGTGTGGGTCAGACTGCAGGGAGACGAAACCAATTGACAAGTCAAAACAGAACTAAGGGCAAACTAAGGACCAGACCAGGAGAAATAAACAAAAACAAACACCAGACACCATAGAAAAAGAAGTAAACAGAATCAATTGTTCATTTATGAACAATATAATAAAACCAAGGAGATTTTAACCGGAGTATGACTCTTTCAGGAAAGTTGGTTAAATTACACACGGTTGGCACTACCTGCATTTATTTAGGGGTGTCCGAGTAAAAGGAGCTGAATAAAATGCATGGCAAACATTTCAGGTGTTTGTAAAGATTTTGATAAACATGCATAATTTAACTTCACAGTTAAACACTGTTCTGTGTTGAAATTATGTGAAAGGGGTTTATTAGATATATATGAATATTTTAGAAAGATGCGG
Source organism: Crenichthys baileyi (assembly GCA_036173005.1). NCBI lineage: Eukaryota > Metazoa > Chordata > Actinopteri > Cyprinodontiformes > Goodeidae > Crenichthys > Crenichthys baileyi. The sequence goes on from JAHHUM010000891.1 coordinate 798,376, forward strand.
TGCCACAAAGTGAAAACTATGACCCAACAGCATGTAGAACCACAGAACCAAAACATCAGCAGTGTTTTCTAACGTCATCCGCCTCTCACCCTATATGAGTCCTGAGGGGTGAGAATGCAAACCCTGCAGGGCATTCTTCTGGTAAGATCTCCTCAGCAGAAAGACATCAAAGCTCAAACTGACTTTGTGGAGCTCCTTCTCCTGAAAAGGGCAACAACTTGAGTGCCATGTTTGGATTTGATGATGGAGTCAAACTGCAGAAACAACTGAAGTTAAATAGAAAATGGAACAGCGTGAAACGAGTAGTAAAACACAAGAATCAAGCAGAAACCAAAGAGAACAAATGAAGGTGACGATAAACCAGAAGAGTTAATCAGAGGAAATGAGGAGCAGCTGTTTCAGAGTGAAGGCAGAGCAGCTGAGGGAGGGAGACTAATTAACCAGAAAAGAGCTTAACAGAAACACAAGGAAACCAAGGGAAGTATCTAAGAGACATTTAACAGGAAGAACTTAAGATGAATAAGGAGCACTAGAATTAAACACAAAAGAATGAACTAATAAAGGAAACACAATAAGTATGAGAAAATAAACGAAAGAAAAAAAGAGCAGTAGAATGTAATAAAGAGCAAAGAAATGTACAAAAAGGAAAATCAAAACCCAAACATCTACTCTGAGACGATCTGGAGAAACGGTGGGCCAAAAAAAGACGGGCCCTACAGGCAGATATGAGCCAACGTGTAAAAATCAGTGATATGTTTGCAGCAGGAGCTCCTTCAGCAGATCTGGCTGAAGATGAGAAGGAGGAGGAGGAGATGGTAGGTAGGTTTTCACAGAAGCTAAAAATGTTGTTTTTTTTTGCCCAGATCAACAGTGTGTCATAAAGGATGAAGATTATCAGTGTGACGAGAAGCATCACCAGGAACCTACAAAAACTGGAACATAAATAGCTGCTGTTGGCAGGGTTACGGTCAACTCCTCTCCAAGCTTCAGCAGCTTGTAGAAACTTATAGAATCAGGAGCTTGCAGGACCCTCATCAGTAGTTTATAGAACCTCCATCAGTAGTTAGTAGAACCCCCATGAGAAGCTCAAAGAACCTGCTTCATAGAATCGGTACTTTGAAGAACGTCCATCAGCAGCTTACAGGACCTCCCTCAGTAGATTATAGAACCTCTTCAGTAGTTAGTAGAACCTTCATCAACTTATTTCTCCTTCAGTCCCTCCAAACATTTTTACTGGTTTTGTGTTTTTACAACTTCCCTGTCATGACCTTTAACTCTTAACCTGAGGCATGTAGAGTCTGAGATGGAGCTCTTGGGTTTGTCGTGTTTTCTCAAGCAACAGCATAACTTCTGCAGACAAAGACTCTATCCTTCTACTGTTACTTTTGGACTTTATTGCTTGGAGATGTTGCGTTTAGCAGTGACCCGCACTGACTGGCAGGAAGAGTGAAAATCACCAAAATGTGGTTAGATGTTAAATAGAGAGACGGATGTTTGGTGTTGGTTTTCCATTTCCTTTGGTTCCTCAGTACACATCAGAAAAGCTATTTAGGAACTTTGTGTTAGGATTCAGCAGAGGGTGAAGATCTCCGATGTCTGGCTGGATTGAGCTGGGCCCTGAGCCCAATCTGTCCCTGATCACTATAATCATGTTATCAGAGTGGGCTGCAGGAAAAGTTTCTAGAAAGCAAACATCCAGTGAGTGAACAGGTCATAATTAGAGAAGTTAAATGTGGTTTCTTTAAATACATTTGTCCTGATTTTTAACTTTTAGGACAAGGACTGAGTCAAAAACAGGACTGAATAAGTGGATGCTGCCTAAGAAACAAAACTCAGGGCAAATAAAATAGTGGTGCCAGAAGCTTTCTGGTGGAGACTCATGACGCCCTCGAGCTGCTGACCGACCCTTTACTGGATCACAGAGAGAGGAGAGTGAGAGGAAGATGCTTGAACGAAAGAAAATAGTGAGTGAAAAGTTCAGTCTGACAACTGATGGATAAAAGGGATCAACCTGGAAAGCTTGTCAGACTGCAGCTATAACATCAGTCAGAACAAGGTGCAGTTAGATCCTCCAACAGAATCATCCTTCTGCAGACAACACAGTTTGTTCCCATCTCCTGCATTCTGATGTTTCTTTGCTTGCCTCATTTAAGTCAGAAAGAAACAAGAGGAACAGACATTATGGAGCAGAAAGGATTCTTCATATTAGTCTAACATCTTAGTTAAATGTGTCCCTCAGAGGCCCAATGGGTCAACAGGACTCGGTGAAACTACATTATTGACACAAAATACCTTCTTCATCCTCCACCTCAGTCATCTGTGCAGCATCTTAAAAGACAGTAAACATCCTAAAAAGCACCTGGAAGAAGAATCGTGATTTTTTATGCTGGGCCCCCTTTACAACAACGGACCCGGTCCTGGATAAAACGGATGACAATGATTATTTATGCTTATTTGACAGAAAACATAAACTATTAAGGAACAGAAAAACAATGCAGGTTTTAAATCAAACTGAAGCTTTGTGGCATCCTCATCTTCATCAGGGAACAGACTGAAGAGGAGTGTCTGCATTTGTTAAATCTGTTTAATTTGGCATGTTACAATCAACCCTTAGCTGCCATCTTGGCTCCAGTCTCTGGATGTTATAACTTAGAAGGAAAAAAATCCAGTTTTACCACTTTCTGGACTGAAATTTCCAGAATTCCCACTGAACACATCTGGGAGAAATATCCTGAATTTCATTATCATCTAATTGTTGGCTACAGATCTGCCAAGCAGAATCGTGCAGTTGCTTGATGTGTTCTGGTTCTGATCTGTCAGAATCTTTCTCCAGGAAACCAGTCAGGAACAGAGAGCGCAACAAGTGGAACTGCGATTAGTTAAACCTTGCTTGTTTGAGCAAATGTTTGATTCTGAGTGTCCCCGAAGCATGAGAGATACCTAGAGGACATGGTGACGGGGACAATGATTGTCTTCAGAACAGAAATTGCTGCTAATTATTCAAATTACTGTTCCAAGGACCTGGTTTTCATGGAGGTTCTCACCGTATTCTGCTTTTATTGCTTGAACTATTAATGCAGGTACAGCAGCACCTTCTGGTTCCAGATAAATCTACATAGCTTGGAGATGAATTACACTTGCCACTGGGTGTCGGTCAGGACCAACTGGAGGTGGAATTTTCTTTGAATCTTTAATTAGTAGTTAGAGCAGCTATACAGACATGAAGAAGATGGAGGTGGGAATGAGATAAGCGGTCAGTAACACACATCAACTACAAAAGGGACAGTCGGCACCAGCTGCACACATCCACACACTGAAATACACTCACCGGCCACTTTATTAGGTACACCTGTCCAATTGCTCGTTAACCCAAATTTCTAATCAGCCAATCACATGGCAGCAACTCAATGCATTTAGGCATGTAGACATGGTCAAGACGATCTGCTGCAGTTCAAACTGAGCATCAGATGGGGAAGAAAGGTGATTTAAGTGACTTTGAACGTGGCATGGTTGTTGGTGCCAAACGGGCTGGTCTGAGTATTTCAGAAACTGCTGATCTACTGGGATTTTCACACACTACCATCTCTAGGGTTTACAGAGAATGGTCCGAAAAAGAGAAAATATGTAGTGAGCGGCAGTTCTGTGAGCGCAAATGCCTTGTTGATGCCAGAGGTCAGAGGAGAATGGCCAGACTGGTTCGAGCTGATAGAAAGGCAACAGTAACTCAAATAACCACTGGTTACAACCAAGGCATGCAGAAGAGCATCTCTGAACACACAACACGTCGAACCTTGAGGCGGATGGGCTACAGCAGCAGAAGACCACACCAGGTGCCACTCCTGTCAGCTAAGATCAGGAAACTGAGGCTACAATTCACACAGGCTCACCAAAATTGGACAATAGAAGATTGGAAAAACGTTGCCTGGTCTGATGAGTCTCGATTTCTGCTGCGACATTCGGATGGTTGGGTCAGAATCTGGCGTCAACAACATGAAAGCATGGATCCATCCTGCCTTGTATCAATGGTTCAGGCTGGTGGTGGTGGTGCAATGGTGTGGGAGATATTTTCTAGGCACACTTTGGGCCCCTTAGTACCAATTGGGCATTGTGTCAACGCCACAGCCTACCTGAGTATTGCTGCTGACCATGTCCATCCCTTTATGACCACAGTGTACCCATCTTCTGATGGTTACTTCCAGCAGGATAACGCACCATGTCATAAAGTACGAATCATCTCAGACTGGTTTCTTGAACATGACAATGGGTTCACTGGACTCAAATGGCCTCCACAGTCACCAGATCTCAGTCCAATAGAGCACCTTCGGGATGTGGTGGAACGGGAGATTCCCATCATGGATGCAGCCGACAAATCTGCAGCAACTGTGTGATGCTATCATGTCAATATGGACCAAACTCTGAGGAATGTTTCCACTACCTTGTTGAATCTATGCCACCAAGGATTAAGGCAGTTCTGAAGGCAAAAGGGGGTCCAACCCGGTACTAGCAAGGTGTACCTAATAAAGTGGCCGGTGAGTGTACGTTCCTCAGCACCCTTCAAAAACAGTGAAAATCTCTCCACTAGGTGGCACCCTTACTGCACCCAGGCTCAAACCGACAACATAAACTCTATTTTAACAAAACAGCATGTGAAATGTCCAGTAACAGGCATGAGCCTTTCTTACAGCCACCCCCAAATGTACGAAGAATATTTGCTCCAGAGAAAGGCGATGGTCTAAGTCTCTGATGATGAACTGTGGCTGTTGGACTCATCCAGTACAGCAGGAAAAAACAATCATCCTTGCCACCGGTCTGGTGTAGACTCTGTCCTTCACTTGAACATCCACAGATCTGATGTTTGACCTGATGTTTGACCTGATGTTTGGCCGTCAGCACTTGGATGCACCTTGGTCGCTCGTCCCATTGGCCAAAGCGCTGAGCATGACTACAGTTTCCTCAACAATGTCAGCCTGAGTAATTTGCCACTTTCGGCATGCAAATTTGGAAGGTATTCCATGATAAATATGGACCAAAAATGGTTAGCCATTACTGGGAAGTTCAGGTGCAGGGTACACAACCTGAGGCAAAGACCCATCAGGCCGCTGCATCAAAAAGTGATTTTGTGTCACAGGATCATGATCAGTGATGCTGGAAGATACATAACCCAAGGGCTTTGAATTCAAAATACCCTCCACTTCAACAAGAACTGTACTGAGCACTTCTTCTGGTACTGGCTGAGCCCCAACTGTGACATACAATGCTGTTTTAACCACACCTATTTCTCTTTCCCACACTTTGCCAAAGTGAGGGACACCAGAGGGGTTAAACTTGAAGGTAATCCTGTGCTTGGCAAGTCAGGAGGCATTTCTGCCATGGCCTTTTGTCGCTGTCATTCTGCTCCCTGGAAGTTGGTCCCCTGGTCTGATAGCATCTCTACAGATGTACCCCGACGGGCAATGAATCTCCGTAAAGCCATGAGAAAAGAGTCAACATTGAGGTGGGTGAGAATGTCAAGGTGTACAGCCCTAGTCGTCAAGCACTAAAAGATAATGGCCCACCTTTTCTCAGTACGCCATCCAATTTAGACACAAAATGGTCTGAACAGGCTGTCCCTGTGCGGTGTAAAGTAAGTCAGCCATTTCAGGAATAGTACGTTCGGCCTTCCACTGTCTGCAGTATAGGCAGTTGGACAGCTACTCTGCCTCGCAGTATCCTAAAGCATCTTCGAATGTCTACAAACAGTCGCTCAGGACCAGGATGGCATAGACGTTGATCGTAATCCTGTGTCAGCAGTCTGGTGAATGGGTGGTGCAGATCTAGAACGATCGGATGTACTGCCCCAAACTCTACATCCTTTGCCTTAGTCTGCCACCTACCATGTTTTCTCCTAATTCATCAACTCTGGTGCTAAAGCACATGGTCTACTGCTAGTGGCAACAGGCATTTCCAGTCTAAGAAGCTTGATCTCATCAGGGGAAGTACCACTTTGCATTCCACCTATAATCTGCTTCAATGTTTCTCCCAAAGGTCACGGACTAGCGCTTTGGCATGGGTGGTGTATGGCATAATGTTACCCAGGGGATCACACTGCGAGGCAAGAACTTTGTAGATGATCCTCATGGTCAACGAGCCATAGTTTAGGGGCCTGTGTTTGAATCCTATACGGTCTTTGTGAATGTTTCAGCTAAGTCCAAGTGTTCTTTTAAAGGGGTCAGACTTGTCCTGTGGTAGCCAGGGTTCTGTAGTGGGGGAACGAGGTTCCGTTGGTAGGTGAATAATTACTGCTGCTATATTGCTTGCCCATTGACAAAGGTAAAATGCTGCAAAAAGGAGCAGTGCTCTTAACTTCTCAATTAAGGCTCTTGCTTCCTCTGCAGATGGTCGGCTCTGTAGACAATTGTCGACGTAGAAGCACTGCTCTACAGAAAACCACACATCCTCTCCATCATGGCTGTGGTCAGTGATATTATGCTGGAGGGAATACGTGGCACACCAGGGGCTACAAGTAGTGCCAAAGGGGAGCACCTGCCATTTGTAGATGACTTGTAATCAGTCTCTGAACTGGTCCCACCCCACAAACTTCAGGAGGGGTCTATCTTCTGGTGGAAGGCGAACCTGGTGAAACATCCCTTTGATGTCCCCACTGATGGCGATGACATGCTCATGAAATTGGAGCAGTACTTCTAGAAGTGATACACCAAGGGTGGGTCCAGACAGCAGGAAGTCATTGAAGCTGAGACCTTCATGCTGGTGAAACTGTTTAACACAAGCCTATTCTTGTTGTTATAGTTTACTATATGGTGAGGGATGAACCATGACTCACCATTCGTTTTGGTCTCTTGGGGATTTAGTTTTGCCATAGTACCAGCTTGAACCAGCGTCTGAATCTCCTCCTGGTAGATGGCATCCAACTGTGGGTTTTTACTGAGTTTCCACTCATTATGCCTCAGATTGGAGGTCACTGATTCAGGGAAGGCTTCTCCAAGGTCCGAAGCCTCTGTCTTGTTTGGAGCGAGTTACTGTCTTCTCATTCCGATAGGGAAGGATGTCAGCCTGCCAGAGTGTCTCATCATTTTTCAGTAACTCAGTTCCTGGGTGGGCGACAACTATATACAAACACTGTTGGTGTCCCTGTAGAGTCCAGCCCAGTTTAGTTCTGACAGCAGCAGATGCGCCTGGTGGAGCCAACCACACTGGTTCGATAGGGGTGATGAGATGAGGGTTGTCCGTATCTATGAGAATCAACGGCTGTGCATTCTGAAAGGAATGCAGAGTGAGAATGGGACTGTGCTTGGATCCATGCAATATACTGGTGACCCTCTTCCTCTGGGCACCTGTTTTGAGAGATTGGGGCTGATAACCAGCTTCACTGTACCTTGCCCTCTCCAGTTGTGATGGCACCCTTGGATTTCTGTTACTGAAGCGAGCTTTGTTAGGTGATGTGAGTGGAGGCTTGCTCTGATGACTTGTAGATCACTCAACAGCTTCTCCAGTATGGTCAGAACTGGCCGAGTTGATAGAGAAGGCTCAGCTACTTTTTTGGTGTCGCCCTGACTATCTGGGATGTGAAGATACTCTAGAATGACCTCTGAAGCCCTCTCCTAGTAAGCTCTTCCACAGCAGTGGTTCCGCAGCTGTCTGTTCAGGAGAACCAATCCACTCATCTACCGTAATTTCCCATTGAGCATTGGGCCATCTCAGTGTGCTGAATGAGGGGGTGAGGGTTGTCATCGTGGCAACTTCCTCTGCAGATGAATACCAGCCGCCATCACATCGATGAGTATTGTGAGCACCTCTATGCTCAAATGAAGGCTGCTGTTGCCAGCTCATATAACTGGTATCATAATCCTGTAAATATGCAGGTGGGCGGGTTTGCAGGTTGGTCTAACTGCTGGCTCTTGTCTGGTTTGTATGGTGAAGCAGTGGTTCTGCTCCGGCTCGAAGGACCAAAAATTGTAGATGAGGATCCACAGAATAATGCAAAGCTTGGAGATGAATTACACTTGCCACTGGGTATCGGTCAGGACCAACTGGAGGTGGAATTTTCTTTGAATGTTTAATCAGCAGTTAGAGCAGCTGTACAGACATGAAGAAGACGGAGGGATGTGGAGGTAGGGTTGTGATAAGCGGTCAGTAATGCACATCAACTACAAAGGGGACAGTCTTCAAAAACAGTGAAAATCTCACCACTAGGTGGCACCCTTACTGCACCCAGGCTCAAACTAACAACATAAACTCTATTTTAACACAATTGCATTGTGAAATGTCCAGTAACAGGCATGAGCCTTTCTAACAATCGGACTGAAGAGACAAAGTTCAGTTCCAGAACTCATGCTAGTTTTTGATCATTTTCACATGGGGATCATGGTGCATTGATCTCATGTTAGAAAACCTCAGTGAAGTCCAAAATCACTGTTGTTTAAAGTATGTTTCTGAAGGGTCAATTTCTATTATCACAATATGAACAAAAGCTAAATGCTGACTCTGTGTACAAGGGCTGGACTGAAACTGTGAAAAACACCAGCAAAATCCAAAGACTGTCAGAAAGTCTAAAAACCTGCCGGTCCAGGGTTCAGAGCCAGTTTTTAAGGTTTCAGGAAAATCTGATCCAGGAAAACAGAAGAACCCAGTGACTGGATAAACTTGGGTCTGGATAAGTTTTCCTCCGCCTTCTTCGGCATGTAAACAGGTGAAGCTTTGATATACCTGTAGATCTGTATGTGACTTTGTGGCGACCCTGAGGATGACCTTGATGGTTACCGTCTCCCTCTGAGCGTCTTTACCTCTCCTCTTGTCTGCAGCAGCCCACAGGACACCATCTAGTCATCACGGTTATTTGATGTATTAATTCGAAAGACTTTTATGTGTGTTCTGTTAAACATTTAAATTCAGGAAACATTTGTCTCTAAGGGCTAAAATGCTGTTAAAGGACAGATTAGATCTGATTCTGGTCCAATCAGATTCATTGATCCATGTTCTGATAGATGTTTGTGCAGGTTGGACTCTATTTTCCTGATGAAATAATATTAACACTAATGATAAACAAATCTGTATTCAATATTGTATGTATTCAATAGTCTTCACACATTCTGATTGTTGTTTGAACTGATGTTGATATATGATGTGAGCGATGGAAACCGAAGCCAGATTCCTTGTTTGTGCTCACAAAGAACCTCCATCAGTAACGGTAGAAGGCCTGCAGTCAACAGCACCTAAGAGCAGCAAAGGGCAGGTAGACTACATGTACAGTACAGACCAAAAGTTTGGACACACCTTCTCATTCAAAGAGTTGTCCTTATTTTCATGACTATGAATATTGTAGCTTCACACAGAAGGCATCAAAACTATGAATTAACACATGTGGAATTATATACTGAACAAAAAAGTGTGAAACAACTGAAAATATGTCTTATATTCTAGGTTCTTCAAAGTAGTCACCTTTTGCTTTGATTACTGCTCTGCACACTCTTGGCATTCTGTTGATGAGCTTCAAGAGGTAGTCACCTGAAATGGTTTTCCAACAGTGTGAAGCTACAATAGTCATAGTCATGAAAAAAAGGACAATTCTTTGAATGAGAAGGTGTGTCCAAACTTTTGGTCTGTACTGTATGACCTGACAAAGGTCATGTTAGTGACAGACAGCACCCAGATCTGACCAATGCTTCAGATGTGGGGCTCCTGAAATAAACCTGAGCTGATCAACAGTTTTTACACACTGCAACACATCTCAGTTTAAACCCTCCAGCAACTCTGCTCAGTTATTCCTAACTTGTTCATAATGTTCTTTCTGAAACATTATTCAGTTATGATGAAGCAGACAGAGGCCAGAGAGCCTGTAGCTGCTGCTAATCTGCTTTCCTGTACTCGTACTCGTACTCGTACTCGTACTCGTCGTCTTCCGCTTATCCGGAACCGGGTGGCGGGGGCAGCAGACTCAGCAGAGACACCCAGACGTCCCTCTCCCCAGACACCTCCTCCAGCTCCTCCGGGGGGAGCCCAAGGCGTTCCCAGGCCAGCCGAGAGACATAGTCCCTCCAGCGTATCCTGGGCCGTCCCCTGGGCCTTCTCTCCGTGGGACGTGCCTGGAACACCTCCCGAGGAAGGCGTCCAGGAGGCATCCGGTATAGATGCCCGAGCCAGTTCATGGCCTTAGGTGAGGGTAGGAACATAGACCAACCGGTAAATCGAAAGTTTTGCTTTTCGGCTCAGCTCTCTCTTCACCACAACGGACCGGCACAGCGCCCCCATTACTGCGGGAGCTGCACCGATCCGTCTGTCGATCTCCCGCTCCATTCTTCCCTCACTCGTGAACAAGACCCCGAGATACTTTAACTCCTCCACCGGGAACAGGTCCTACTTAGTGCTGGCAATGCGGACCAAACTCCTGCTCCGCTCGTACAGGGACCGGATGGCCCCTAATAAAGGGCCCCCGATTCCATACTCCTGGAGCACCCCCCACAAGGCATCACGAGGGACACAGTCAAATGCCTTCTCCAGGTCCACAAAACACATGCGAACCGGTTGGGCAAACTCCCATGAGCCCTCGAGTACCCTGCAGAGGGTATGGAGCTAGTCCAGTGTTCCACGGCCGGGACGAAAACCACACTGCTCCTCCTGAAGCCGAGGTTCGACTATCGGCCGGACTCTCTTCTCCAATACCCTGGCATAGGCCTTACCAGGGAGGCTGAGGAGTGTGATCCCCCTGTAGTTGGAACACACCCTCCGGTCCCCCTTCTTATGAAGGGGGACCACCACCCCGGTCTGCCAGTCCAGAGGCACTGTCCCCGACCGCCATGCAATGTTGAAGAGGCGTGTCAACCACGACAGCCCCACAACATCCAGAGATTTGAGGTACTCAGGGCGGATCTCATCCACCTCCGAAGCCTTGCCACCGCGGAGCTTTTTAACCACCTTGGTGACTTCAGCCTGGGTGATGAAAGAGTCCAACCCCGAGTCCGCAGCCTCTGTTTCCACCAGGGAATGCGTGATGGCAGGATTGAGGAGATCCTCGAAGTACTCCTTCCACCGCCCGATAATGTCCCCAGTCGAGGTCAGTAGCCTCCCACCCCCACTATAAACAGTGTTGGCGAAGCGCTACTTCGCCCTCCTGAGGCGCCGGATGGTTTGCCAGAATCGCTTCGAGGCCGACCGGTAGTCCTTCTCTATGGCCTCACCGAACTCCTCCCAGGCCCGAGTTTTTGCCTCTGGCACAGCCCGGGTCGCAGCACGCTTGGCCTCACGGTACCCGTCAGCCGCCTCAGGAGTCCCACAAGCCAACCACAGCCGATAGGACTCCTTCTTCAGCTTGACAGCATCGCTTACTGCCGGTGTCCACCACTGGGTTCTGGGATTGCCGCCGCGACAGGCACTGCAGACCTTAAGGCCGCAGCTACGGGCGGCAGCATCGACAATAGATGCGGAGAACATGGTCCACTCGGACTCTATGTCTCCAACATCCCCCGGAATCTGGTCAAAGCTCTCCCGGAGGTGGGAGTTGAATACATCCCTGGCCGAGGGCTCCGCCAGGCGTTCCCAGCAGACCCTCACTATGCGCTTGGGCCTGCCAAGTCTGTCCGGCTTTCTCCTCCTCCAGCGGATCCAACTAACCACCAGGTGGTGATCAGTGGACAGCTCAGCCCGTCTCTTCACCCGAGTGTCCAAAACATGCGGCCGAAGGTCTGATGATACGACAACAAAGTCGATCATTGACCTCTTGCCTAGGGTGTCCTGGTGCCAAGTGCACTGATGGACACCCTTATGCTTGAACATGGTGTTCATTATGGACAATCCGTGACTAGCACAGAAGTCCAATAACAAAACACCACTCGGATTCAGATCGGGGAGGCCATTCCTCCCGATCACGCCTCTCCAGGTGTCACTGTCGTTTCCCACGTGGGCGTTGAAGTCCCCCAGCAGAATAATAGAGTCCCCGGGAGGGGCACTATCCAGCACCCCCGACAGGGACACCAAGAAAGCCGGGTACTCCGCACTACCGCTTGGCCCGTAGGCCGAAACGACAGTCAGAGACCTATCCCCGACCTGAAGGAGCAGGGATGCGACCCTCTCATCCACCGGGGTAAACCCCAACACGAGACGGCTGAGCTGGGGGGCAACAAGCAAACCCACCCCAGCCCACCGCCTCTCCCCGTGGGCCACTCCAGAGTAGAAGAGAGTCCAGCCCCTCTCAAGGAGCTGGGTTCCAGAGCCCACGCTGTGCGTGGAGGCGAGCCCGACTATTTCTAGTCAATATCTCTCGATCTCCCACACAAGCTCAGGCTCCTTCCCCCCCAGCGAGGTAACATTCCACGTCCCTAGAGCCAGCCTAAGCATCCGGGGATCGGGCCACTGAGGTCTCCACCTTCGTCCACCACCCAATCCTCTTTGCACCGGTCCCTCACGGTTCCCCCTGCAGGTGGTGGGCCCACTGTGGGATGGCCTCGCGTCTCTCGTTCAGGCTTGGCCCGGCCGGGTCCCGCAAGGAGCAACCCGGCCACCAGGCGCTCTCCAGCGAGTCCCGACCCCAGGCCTGGCTCCAAGGTGGGACCCCGGCCTGCGCCGTACCGGGCGACGTCACGTGCCTCGATTTAATGGTCCTCATGAAGGATTCTTGAACCGCTCTTTGTCTGACCCATCACCTAGAGCCTGTTTGCCATGGGAGACCCTACCAGGGGCATTTAAGCCCCAGACAACATAGCCTCTAGGATCATTTGAACACTCAAACCCCTCCACCACGTTAAGGTGGCGGTTCAAGGAGGGGTCTGCTTTCCTGTTCTTTTTTCTAATATTTCCCTGCTTTCCTGTTCTTTTTCTAATATTTCCCACCCGCTCTGACCTACTTCTGCATTTGGTTTTAATGAAGTTTTTGTCTCAGGCTCTCCATGATGACTGGTGCTTTTGGCTTTTGGCTGAATGTGCACGAAGTATGAAGGACGTCGAGTACATAAAGCCAATAATTAACCTTATTTGAACACCAGTCAAACAAAAACATTTGAGACTCTGTGATTCATGAATATGGATATAAAGTGATGATATACTACATGATATACTATATTGAATGTTGATACAAGATCCAGCATTAGAGACTAAGCCATAACAAAAATGTAAAAGCCCTAAACAATAAAAATTAAATGGTTCATGTCTGCATAAAAACCCAATACACCAAGAATCATATTTGCATCTATATGACCCAGCTAACGTAGCTATTGTTTGCTGGTTATATTTCACTCCACCTGGTTAGGGACAGGAAAATATCTGGTATAGAAGAGTTGAATCCAGAGTGGTAACTATCAGCTGAGGCCACAGGAGCTTTAAAATGTTCCTTTATGATTGAATTTACATTCATGTGTCCAAACTCAACAGGCTGGACTGTTATAGTCATAACATGTAGGGACAAGGTAAAGAACTTGGGAGTGTGGTCTGACCCGGTGCCCTCCTGCAAGTCTCACGTAAAAGTTAACTAGAACTGCCTTTCATCACCTTCAGAACACTGCTAAAATCAGACAGGTTTTACCTTCAGAACATGTTGAGGTTCTTATCCACACATTTGTGTCTTCACTTATTTGTTACTGCAATGCTCTGCTTCCTGGGTTACAGAGGAAAAGAGTTAGAGGTCTGCAGATGGTTCAGAATGTGGCTGTTTGCATTTTAACCAAAACTTGGAAACACGAGCACATTACTCCAATATTGTCATCTGTTCATTGGTTTCCTTGTCAGGTTCCCGTATATATTAAAGTCTTGCTGCTTACCGACAAGGCTTTAAATGGTCTCAGACCTGTTGCATCTGTACGTCCCACCCCGTGCTCTCTGATCTCAGGGCTCTGTTCCTGCTGCTAGAAGAAAACCTGTCGGGGAGCTCTCTCTTCTTGACCTATTTTCATGGAACAATCTCCCTCAAGTAATTAGGCAGGCATGTTCTGTGGAGGATTTTAAAGCTAAGCTGAAGACCTTCCTAACTTCCTAATCTTAAGCTCAATGTTTCACTGCCTCTTTTGGTATTTCCTTGTTTTAATTGTTTTAAACAGAACTGTTTTGTTTGATTGTTTTTTTTTTATCTTTCTATAGCTGTTCAGCACTTTGTTTGAAATAGCTTTACAAATAAAGTCATTATTATTTTATTAAATAATAATAATTATTAGTAGTAGTAGTAGTAGTATTTACAATGAGGATGTCCACAGAATGCAGTTAAAAAGCTTCAGTGGATCCAAAACATTGCAGCAAGAGTTCTAATGAAAATCAAAGAGAAAGATCAAGTCATTATCTGTCACCATTTCTGGTTTTGAGTTTGTGTTTTGTTTGCTTTCTCTGCACCGCCATGTTCCTCATTTCAGTTCATTTAGGCTTATTAGATTCATTCTGGTATTCAGGTTACGTCCTTGGATCCTGTTGGGACCCACAGCCATGGTTACAACATGAAAGATGCGGTACAAACTTTTCTGGAACTTTCAAAATAAGTTGCATTTAACCTACTGGAAAAGGCGGGGTAACAGCAGACTTTCCATGATGCCACTGCCCGTATAAAACCCCCACTTCTCCCACAAGTCTTTCTCTTCTACACGGCCTCCAGAGGGACCGGACAGGGGAGGCAAAGCGCGCTAATGTCTCTTTGCTTGCAAACAGACATAAACTCTTCAAACTGGATCCAAGGGTGTCATAAGATCAGGTGATCATATGCATAAGTTAAGTACTGATGAATTACTGTTGAAAGAATCCGGTATTCATTCATACAAAGGGGAAATTAAGGTGTAAGGATTGCTTGACTTTCTCTCTGAGGCCTGCAGAGGCTAATTGTGTTCCAGAGAATTCCCTGTAGAGGCGCTGTCTCTACGAAGCCAACTGGAGCGGTTTTCCCGGTCTGAAAGGACGACAACAGGAGCCGCATCACCGTGGTAATGGTAACGTAGCTTGGTCGGCCCAACAGCGAAACCCCCCCACCCACCCCACCCCCCAACACCCCCCAATATATAATATTAATATTATTATTATTAATATTAAAAATATATTCAGATTCATTGTCACAACAGATCCCTATCTTAGATGTTGTGGTTTGTATTTCCTCATAGATCTGGTTCCTCCCTGTTTAGGTTTACTTATTTCAGTTCACTTAGATGTTTTCTGTTACCTCCCTGCACTCCTTGCTTGTTAGTGGTAATTAGTCACTCTCCCTCAGTTACCATCAGTCTCTATCCCACCAGCTGATCCTGATCCCCCTCTAATTCACTCCCTGTCTTCATTGGTCCATTCTCCACCCTACATATCAGTATCAGTACATATCGGGGCAGACTTACCATTAGGCAAATATAGGTGGTTACCTAGGGCCCCAAGTTCCTAAGGGCCACGTAAAACTCCTCATACACGTATGGTTATTACAGTTATTACTTTTTTACAAAAATCCTTTTGCTAAAATAACATCAGAATGCTTATTGTATTATGATTGTCTCGGGACCCCCCCTTCAGTCTCCTCTACATTGGAAAGGATCCAGGAAGACAGCAGCAAAACATGTGAAAACAAACGGCGCAAAGAGGCGAAACGAGAAGAAAAGAGAAAAGAGAAGAAAAAGAAGATGAAAAGAAGCTACCCCAGCGGTGCTGAAAAGAGGAGAAAGAAGGAGAAAAGCAGAAAGCTGCTCTCAAAGTTTCCAAAAGTGACTATCTTCTTCACCGCAGCAGCAGCTAGCAGCAGGAGCAGCAACGATGACGTCGCCACCTGTAGGGGAGGCTCCGTCATGTGGAGATGAACAGCTAGTAACTGTCGAAGTGGAGATTTTTTCCACTCAGTATTGATAAGTATTTCTTTATCCCATTAAAGACAGGAAAACTTATGGGTCATTTTGAAGTAAGCTTCGAATTTCGTTTGTATTTGCTACAGAGCTGAGATCTCAATCATTTAGCAGTTTTCTTTCCGGGTTGAATTTCCAGGAAAACTTCAGGCTTTGGGGGTCCTTTCTAAAATCACCCACAGGTTTTACAGGTAATTTTGGCAGGTATTTTTAGTCCTTAATGTGTTAAGTTATGCATTTAAAACAACAGGAACTATATAACTTAAGGAAGTTATTGACAACTGCCCACTTTGTATTAAAATGATCCCTGTCAGTGCTCTAGCTTTGTATTAACATTGCTTTAATGCGTTTTATCATTTACTGCTGTAGATGTTTAGGTTGAGCTCATTTTAATGAATTCATTTACTGTTGGGCAGTTGAAGCAGTTGTCGTATATTTGTAGCGTCACTAGTCTTTCTTGTGACATGCAGCCTGTTTTCAGCCTTGTCATGATGCATTTTCCAGCTTGTCTAAGATGATTTTTTAAGAGTTTTGGATAAGAAGTCACCCCTCAAAGGAAGACTCTTTCAGTTTGTCTCAAATATCAGCATTAAATCATCATTTTGGGGGTGCATGGTTTCCACTGAGCAGGAAGGGTTTGAAATATGTAACCAGCAATGTAAATAATGTACAGTAGTGGATTGGTGCGGCAAATTCCTACTTTAATAAGACACACATCTTGTATTTGTGTCTTATTAAAATACGAATCTGCTTCTGTCTGATTCCCAGTATTCCAGAATGAAAACTGTGGCGGCCCTCAGGGCCTACTGGTACGTTAACCCTTACATGGAGGAGGGCCCCTTTACAAAGGTTCACCTGGGACCATAAAGTGGCTAAGTCCGCCCCTGGTACGTATACTCTCTTATTGTCATTGTTCTGCACTGGTTCCTCCTGAAATCTACCCTGGAAACGACCCTGCTACTAACTGATCCGTGTCCTTTGACCTGCCTCTGTTTTTCCTGTCCTACCTGCACCTGTAAATTTATCCACTTCATCATTAAATACATTTTTCTACTTCACCATGCTGCTCCCTCGCTCTTGCCTGCACTTTGGTCCAACCACAACCCTGACAGATCATATTTCTCATATTTTAACTTCCCTTCCTTGGCTCCCTGTGTCAAAGTTGAGGGTTTGGTGGCAGGACCAAAATGCAGATCATGGCGAGGAGGCCGCATAGAGAGTAGAAGATGTTTTAATTTTAAAGCAATGACTTACAGGCAAGTAGACCAGGCTTACAGTAAGGAGACAAACAAACCATAAGGAGGAACTCGGGAATACAGCAAGGGTTGATAACGTAAGGAACCAGCGGGGAACAATAAAAACTGGAGAGTAATAAATAAATGAGAAAGCAACGACCAAGGGAACTATGGGCGAGGGGAGAAAGAACTACTAAAACTAGGAGGCAGGAGAGAGAACAAAACTATCAGGATGACAGAAGGAATAAAAAAACATAACTACTAAACCCAAAGGAACAGAAACACCTAACTGAGAAAGTAAATAAACACAAAACCCAAAATGGTGGATCCTGACACCCTGTTAAATCCAGAATAGAATTTAAAATTCTCCTCCTCACATATAAAGCCCTTAATGATCTAGCTCCATCATACATCAGAGATCTGATTGTTCCATACGTTCCTAACAGAGCACTTTGTTCTCAGACTGCAGGTTTACTGGTGGTTCCTAGAGTCTCTAGAAGTAGAATGGGAGGCAGATCCTTTAGTTATCAGGCTCCTCTCCTGTGGAACCAGCTCCCAGTTTTAGTCCGTGAGGCGGACACCCTGTCTACTTTTAAGGCTAGGCTTAAAACTTTCCTTTTCGATAAAGCTTATAGTTAGAGTGGCTTAGGTTATCCTGAACTGTCCATCCATCTGTAGTTATGCTGCTATAGGCTTAGGCTGCTGGAGGACATAATGACCACTTTTACTCTCTCTACTACTTTCTCATACTACTCTCCAATTTTGCATTAACTTTATGTTCTCTCTCTTTTCTCATCCTAGAAGCTACCCCTGGCCTCGCTCTGTGTTTAGCTGTGGCACCTTTCCTGGAGGGGGACATCATCCAATCTTCTGCTGGCAACAACTTAATGCTCACCCTCTACCGATGATCCACATGGCCCTGTCTTTCAGTGTTTAACCCTTTCTCTCTCCTAGACATAGCTACTGACTGAGCTTCTACTGTGACTAACTCTATGTGCTCTTTTTCATCCTCTAGACTTGAAAACTGGCTCAGAGTTCATCTGCTTAGCTGTCTTTCTGTCCTAGATGAAGCCACTAAAGGAGCTACAACCAATAATGTTTCACTTTTCTCTCTTATAGAAAGTACTCCTGGATCAGTGCTTCTTTGTTCTCTTTGTGTCTCTGCTCTGTTCTCTCTAACCCCCAGTCGGTCGTGGCAGATGGCCGCTCACACTGAGCCTGGTTCTGGTTCTGCTGGAGGTTTCTTCCTGTTAATAGGGAGTTTTTCCTCTCCACTGTCGCTACATGCATGCTCAGTATGAGGGATTGCTGCAAAGTCAACGCCAGTGACTGTCCACTGTCTCTACATGCTCACCCGGGGGAGGAAAATTGCTGCAAGTCACTGATTGGATGCAATCTGCTGGGTTTCCTTAGATAGAAAAACTTTTTATCCAATTTGAATAAATAACTGAATCTGACTGCACTGTTTGGATCAAATAGAATGAATGTACCATGCTTGGGATCTCCTGGATGATGGAACTGAACTGACTAACAGACTCCATTTACAGGACCTTGGCTTTAACTCCAGATCAAATCCCGGCTCCAGAGTAGTCAATAGTTTACAGCTCTGCTGCTATAAGTGCTCTAATTGTCCTCCGGACGTGCCTTACAATTTTTACTTGTATGTTTTTATTCTATCTGTGTTCTATATATGTGTATTCTGAACCGATTGTCTCGACATAAATTTCATTATTGGTCCATAAGGACCATAAAGATTCTTGATTCTCTGTTATTTAAGTTAGAATAAAGTGAGGAACGATTAATAAAAGCTAAACTGTTGGATTCCAAAACACTGTTCAGCCATCAGCTCCCTGCATCCTTCTCCCCTCAGCTCTTTCTACTTTCCATCATCCTACAGCCACTCCTGTTTTCTGACCCTTGGTTTTCCAAACCAAGCGCCTTCTTCTTCCGATCTTCAGCCAGCAGTCCTCCTCCTCTCTCTTTGCCCCTGGATCACCTCCACCATCTGTGAGCTTCATCTGCCGCGCTCTTCTCATCTTCACCTTCTCCATCTGTTTAACCGCACTCCAACGTGGATCAACCTGACTTAGCAATGATCCGGTTGTTCTGGGACTGGAATTGATCCAACATTTTTCATTTGTGCATTTATCAGATCCCCGTTAAAACCCGGGTTCAAAGAGAGAGGTGCACATCCAGGGAAGTTTTCATCTTTGTTGATGGGAACAAGATTTTTCTGTTTCAAAATTACCTTTAAAAACAAAAGTTCTAATTCAAGAACAATTTTTAAATTGAAAATATAAAATAAGTTTAGTTTTAGGCAGTTATGTAGACAGTAGAGAGTACAGAGTGACTGTCATTATTCATTATCAGTATAAACTGAGCCCAAAAAAAAAAAAAGGGGGCCGGGGGGGGGGGGGGGAAAAAAAAAAAAAAAAAAAAAAAAAAAAAAAAAAAAAAAAAAAAAAAAAAAAAAAAAAAAAAAAAAAAAAACGAAAAAAAAAAAAAAAAAAAAAAAAAAAAAAAAAAAAAAAAAAAAAAAAAAAAAAAAAAAAAAAAAATTAAAAAAAAAAAAAAAAAAAAAAAAAAAACCCAAAAAAAAAAAAAAAAAAAAAAAAAAAAAAGGATGGATGGATGGATGGATGGATGATGGATGGATGGATGGATGATGGATGATGGATGATGAATGGATGATGGATGATGGATGGATGAATGGATGGTTGATGGATGGATGGATGGATGGATGGATGGATGGATGGATGGATGGATGGATGGTTGGATGGATGGATGGATGGATGATGGCTGGATGGATGGATGGATGGATGGATGGATGGATGGAGTCACTTTCAGGTTCATTTAGATTGTTTTATGTTTTAGTTCATATTAATTTTTGCTATTTTACATGAATTATTTTTTACATGTTGATTGTTATTTGTGTGAAAGTCTGCAGCTGCACCAGACTGTCAGTGTGGGTTAACCAGGATGTAACCAGAGGTTAGATGATGCCATGTTGAGTCCACGTCAACGGCAGCTTCTCCATGCACAGACCTATATGAGACAGAAGCTCTATTTATAGACACAAAAGATCAGGAGTGTGATTGATTCCCTTTGACAGGCTGTATGTTCACTGTAAGAAGGTCCTTCTGCTCTGAGGGCTTCAGTAAGTGTCTCACCAGCTGTCACAGACCGGCCCGTTTGAGAAATACATTAAACTGAACCAGTACTCATGCAACAGCAGCCAGATTCTAGAGATCCGAGCCAAGACATCTGTGGAGCTGCAACAAACAGATCTTCACACCATAACCAGAAGATCACTGAGATGATCCTGCTGGAGGAGTGAATAAAACTTTCTGCTGACAAAATTCAGGTGGACAGCCGGAGAACCATCTTCTCAGCTCCAGAGCCCCCCGCCCTATCTAAACCCTCAGGGGTTTTTTCCTGATGTTTTCGAACGGGAAACATAAAAAAACATAAACACTTTTCTAACCGAAGACCCTTTCCCCCGGCACCGGTTTGTTTTATTAGGTTCCCCTTGAAAAAAAAGAACAGGGTCATGAGAGGGGGAAAAACTGTCTTGTTGGGGTTTCGGGAGGTCAGAGGACAATGGGGGGGGACTTTTTTCCAGATATAAAAAGGGCAATAGAGCTCCCCAAAAACCCTTTGGGTTTCCAAACCCAGGGCTGCAGAACACCATCTCGGGAAGGGAAAAACATTGGAAAAGTTAAACAGACGGGCTACAGCAGCAGAAAACCACACCCGGGACCCCCTGTTTAGCTAAAAACCCGCAAACTGAGGCTACAATTCACACAGACCCCCCAGAAATGGACCAAACAGGAGCTTAAAAGAAACTTGCCGGTCAGATGAGGGCTGGATTTGAGTTTTAAAAATTCAGTGGGGCGGATCAGAAATTTTGGGAAAAAAAAATGAGAGCATGGGTTTTTCCTTTCCCGTATGTGTTCTGAGTTCTGTTGCTTTATCATTCCGTCCCTTTTTTGACCACAATGGACCCCTCTTTTCCCCGCCCCCCTTTCCTTCCATCACCAAAAATCTTCCGGGCCAAAGTCAGCTTTGGGTGGGGGTGGAAAAGGAGGGTTTTTCATCCTGGAAGTGGGGATTCTATCTTTCAAGGGTTTACCAAAATTTTCCCCTTGGGGGAATGTTTCCTTTATATCATTTAAAAAATTAAAGAAGTTTTTAAGACAAAAAGGGTCCAGCCCAGTGCCAGCAAGGGGTGATCTAAAAAAAATGGCCAGTGAGTGTACAAAAATAAAACTGAAAATGAATAAAAATTGGAATTTAAATTTGAAAAAAAACAAAACAAACCCATCTCCATCCATTTCCCTCCCTCCACCATCTCCATCCTCCATCCACATCCATCCATCCACCCTCCCTCCCTTTTCATCCACCATCCTCCACCATCCCTCCATCCATCCCTCATCCATCCATCATCCCCCCATCCATTTTATTTCCCTCCATCCATCCTCCACCATCCATCATCCAAACCATCCATTTCCCTCCATCCCTCCATCCCTCATCCACCATCCCCTCCATCACCAAACCACCATCCAAACCATCCACCATCATCCATCCATAAACCCCCCAAACCATCCATCCATCCCTCCATCCATCCATCAACCTCCCTCCATCCTCCCAAACCATCCATCCACATCCCTCCATCCATCACCATCCATCCATCCATCAACCCTTCCCTCCATCCATCCATATCCCTCCATCCATCATCCTCCTCCATCCATCCATCCCTCCATCCTTTATCCTCCCTCCATCCCTTTCCCTCCATCCATCTCCAAACCATCCATCCACCATCCATCCATCCACCACCATCAACCCCTTTCCCTCCCCTCCATTTAACCCTCCCAACCCCTCCAACCATCATCCAATTTCCCTCATCCAACCATCCATTCCCTCCATCCCCATCCATCCATCCATCCATCCTCCATCATCCATCCATCCATCCATCCATCCATCCATCATCCATCCACCTCCATCCAACCAATCCACCATCCATCCATCCATCAACCATCCATCCAAACCCTCCATCATCCATCCATCATCCATCCATTTCCCCCTCCATCCATCCACATCCAAACCATTTCCCTCCATCCATCCATCCATCCATTTCCCATCATCCATCCAAACCACAATCCACCATCCAACCCTCAAAACCCTCCAAACCATTCCCCAAACCAAAAATCCATCCATCCTCATTTCCATCCTCCATCCATTCCATCCCCTCATCCATCCATCCATCCCATCCCTCAACCATCCATCCATCCATCCATCATCCCCTCATCCATCCATCCATCATCCATCCATCCATCATCCATCCATTTCCATCCATCATCCCTCATCTATCATCCATCCATCCATCATTTATCATCCATCCAAACCATCCATCAACCATCCATCCATCCATCCATCAAACCCCCATCCCTCATCAACCATCCATCCATCCATCCATCTCCAACCCTTTCCATCAAACCATCCATCCAACCATAACCATCCATCCATCCCCTCCATCATCCTCCATCATCCATCCCCTCCCATCATCCTTTACCATCCATCCTCCATCAAACCATCCCTCCATCCACCATCCCATCCATCCATCACAACCCCATCCACCCCTCCATTTTCCATCCATTTCCATCAAACCATCCTCCAACCCTCAAAACCCTCCCCATCCATCCATCATTTCCTCCAATCCATTCCCATCCATTTATCCATTCCCCCCTTTTTTTTTCCATCAACCATCCATCCATCCATCATCCATCCATCCATCATCCATCCATCCATCAACCATCCATCCATCCATCATCCATCCATCCATCAACCATCCATCCAACCATCAACCATCCATCCATCATCCATCCATGCATCCAGAATGTCTTTAATTCTGAGCTTTTATTGATTTATGCAGCTTTTCTTTTCCAGGATGTAACAATTATACATACAGGCTCAAATATATACTTACTCCCCCCACTAAAAGTCATGGTTGAAAATGAACCATAACACAAAGCAAACCAGCATTAAGATCCAGGAACAGCCTTCCCAAAACCAGAAGAAGAAAACATTGTGGGAGAGGCTGCAGAGGGGCCTTCAGCAACATTAAAGCAATCTCCTGTATGGTTACTTTGTCTGGTCTGTAGGGCAGCAGATCCTAAATGTTTTGGCCCAGTCCAGGCCAGCCAGAACCTAGCCTTGAGGACCTGTGGGGTCATGTGAAGAGCCTGTCCAGAAGTCCTCACTGTCTGACAGATTTGGATTGTTGTTTGAGTGTCATGATCTGCCTCTTAGGGTTTGACTTTGAGTTCTCTGCCTGTTTTCTCAACTGCAGTTGCTGCTACTCCAGTTTATTCTTGTGTTTAGATTGCCTTCTTGGGTTCCTGTGTTAAGATGTTTTAGTTTATATATCCTTGTGGATTTGGTTCCTCTTGGTTTATGTTCTTGTTTACTTATTTCTATTCACTTAGATGTTTTGTTATTCTCCTGGATTCCTGCTCATCTGAGTTAATTAACTTCCCTCCTTCAGATGTCTTGCATCATCTCCCACTAGCTGCTCCCAATTTCCCCCTGATTAGCTCCCAGTGTTCATTGGTCCATTCTCCACTCTACCTCAATATTTATACTCTCTGATTTTCTTTGTTCTTCACTGGTTCCTCCTGTTTGCGACTTGTACATACCCTGATGTATTTCCGCCCGTGATTCTTGTAAGTTATTGCTTTAAAATCATTAAGAAACGTTACAACTCACCATTTGGCTCCTTGGCTCTGCTCTGCTTGTGGATCCAACCAAAATTCAGCACTCCCTGATGGAGAAGGATTAGTTTACCATTGTGGACACTGATGAAACCAAATTAATTTAGATTTTAATTATATTCCCCCTGAAAAAGTTCAGGCTGTGATTTACTTGAGCAGAAGAGGTCATAGGTCACACTGAATGCAGAAACAGTGCTGAAATGATTTATGGTCTCATTTTAACAGGGTGGTGTTAATAGACTGCTGCTATCTGAGCCTGTATGAATAATTATGACCCTGTGTGAATCAGAGATAAAAGGCACTGCAGATGCACGATTTATAACTGTTCACTAAAATGATGGATGGAAATTATAGATCTTGTTTGAACATCGGTTCTGTCTTTGTTCAAACTGGAAGGTTCTGTCTCTCTGAGTCCAGCTGAGACAGGTCCTCACAAACCCAGTAACACAAGCCCATACTCCCACTACAGAATATCATTTCCTCGCTCGTAACAAATGATTTCTTTGGTAATCCTGAGGAGCAGTTGCTAGGCAACCAGGGGAGTTTCTAAAAGCCTGGTGTCTCCTCTGCAGGGGTGGGGTTGGTGGTGTGAAGTGAACGCTGAGTTTATTATGTAAGCTTTTTGGATGGTCGCTATAAATATTGCTGGTGTCTTTTAGCAGCTCAGAACCAACACCTAGGGGAAACTGGGACCTGACTCGCATGCTCTCTGCTGCAGGACATTTCCACTGATGATTAGGATTCAACAGGAACACGCCCTGGTGGGTACACATGAACTGAGCAGCTTCTGGAGGTGTGTTCAGGTGCAACGGGTCACAGAGTTCATGGAGAACCTATCCATGCACAAGCTGTGCTGCTCACCTTGTAGGATGACTGGAATGTCCTCCATATTTTCCATAACATCCCATCTCCATCTGATTGTTCAATCTAATACAATGTCCCTCATGGAGTATCAGGAAACTTTTATAGTGACCATTTTTATATAAAGTTGCAGCATCAGAGATAAAAAATGAATGTTTTGATGATCTGTCTCATATGTTGTCTCTGAGAACATGAAAGCAATCTAATTTCTATGGTTTATGATGTTCCTGTTTATGTCACCCGATTTGATACACGTTAATGTGTATTGGACCGATACCAAAACAATATATGTGCAGCTCTACCAGATTCTGGGAGCGATTTTCACAAGACAACAGTGGAAATTTCCACAAAGACAATGATGGAACTTCAGTGAAAGCAGAAAAACCCAGTCCTGTTTGGACTTTCATGTCTTTCTTACTGTCAGAACCATCATTGAAAGTTTAAACGGATCACCGGAAGTTGGACTTTTCCTGACTCGGATATCATTGTGATCCCTTTTCCAGTTTAGGTTTTAGCTTTTTTCCCAGATTTTCCCCCAGAATGTTCAGCTTAGAGGATGTTTTACACCCTGTCATGGCTGAGCGGCATAATTTAGGTCAAGTTTTCACTTGTTGTGTTTTGTACCTCACCAGCCACCATACTGAGGCCGGCAGTACATCTCTAACGAATGACAGCCTCTCTTTCTCTATTATTGCTCTCTGACCCACGAAGGGAAACCTTCTACTGCAATTTGCTCCTAAAGCTGCTGCTCTGATACTCATCCTCAGAGTGAAGCAGAAGGTCGGACTCTGCAGAACCTAAATGTGCAGGATGAAAGCACCTCTGAGGCTTTTAAAGGCTTCAACACTGGCACTGCCCTCTGCTGGTGGACTTAGAGCAGAACTATAGGATCAGTTCTGTTCTTAGTTTTATACAGCTGAGGCTGAAAGCGGAACATTCTGGACTCAAAATGGGCCAGAGGAACAAAACAAACAAGTACAAAGAGAAGAAAACACTATTGCAACTGTCAACCATGGTAGTGACAGCATCATCCTGTGGGGTTGTTTTACTGCTCGTTTAGGTGGATTGTATAAAGTGGATAGAATAATGAAGGAGGACTTCCTCTGTTTTTTGTACTTAATCTCAAACAGCAGATGGCTAAAACTTGAATATGACAGTTCATGATCCAAAACACACATCAGACCTGGTCTGTAATATTTCAGCCTTTCTTTCAGTTTTCCTTTCTTTAGGGTCCGATTCAGACTATGGAAAAACAGATTTCCCCACAAACAGACAGATTTACTCTTGTGGGCCTGAATCAACCAGAATCAGGTCACTGTCAGCTGCAGGGTCTGTTTTCTGACAGATCAGCAGATAAACCCTGCAGCGCTTTCTATAAATGTTCTGTTGACTGAACCTTGTCCTGTTATGGATGTCACCGTGCACAGAGTGTGCAAACATCTCACTGTTAGAGCAGATAAACATCCTGATTACTGGTTAACGTCTGCTGCTGTGGACTGAATATTCTGCTTGTTTACTAAAAGAAAAACATGGAACAGGAAGTCAAGGTTGGATCTTCCTGCTGTTCGGTTATTTCACTCCTGCATTTATTTAGTTCTAATAAACAGATTTTAACTGAATAGAAAACATTTTACTTCACCTGCCTGCCTGTTTAAACCTAAGTTATATTCAAATAGAAACATCATATCATCACCCACCCATCCATCCATCAAGATGTTTCGACCCGTCCACTTGGGACAGTAACTCATTCCAGAATGAAGGAGGGAATCCACCCTTTTCCAGCTGAAGACCATGGCCTCAGACTTGGAAGTGCTCCAGTTTCTCCTGGAGGTCACCATTCACTGAGACCTGCAGGACCACATTAAGAGTGAAAAACAGTGATGAAATGAGAAGATCCAAGAACCCGAGCCCCCCAGTCCTGTGCTGCATTTAAAAAAGATGTCAGTAGAAGTTCTGAACAGAATCTGTGAGAAACCCTGGTGGAGTCTAGCACTCACTGGGAACAGGTCTTAGTTGTTCCTCCAGTTGTCCATGGATCGAATGGCCCTGAGTCTAAACCTTAATACTCCCTAAGTACCCTCTGAAGGACACCATAAGGGACACGGTCATAAACCTTCTCTAGGTCAACAAAATACGCGGCGGCCAGTTAGGCAAACTCCTGACCTCCATCACCATGAGGACATAGAGCTGCTCTAGTGTTCCACAGGACAGAACCTACACTGTTCCTCCAAAATCTGAAGTTTCGATATCTTCTCATTAGGACCTCAGTGCAGACTTTCCCGAGGATGCTGAGAAGTGTGATTCACCTCAATGAGAAGAACCACTACCCTGTTTCTCCAGATCAAATGGGTTCTGACCTCCAACAGTGTTGCACGGGTATGTCCACCCAGCCAGCCCAGCAACATCCATCCAAGTTCGCCCCTTTTACATCCAGGGGACGAGTAACTCAGGGTGAAGTGTATCTTTTCTCCAAGCCTTACAATCATGGAGCTGGTCAGGAACCTCAGAACCAGTGAGAGGTAAGTCCATTGGGTTCATTTACCTCTTTCCAGGATGGAAGGCATGTCAGTCAGGTTGAGAAGAAACTCAGAATAATTGTTTCACTGCTTATTATGTCCTCAGTTATATCATCAAAGGAGCCGGTCCAGTGTGAACTGGGTTATAGTCAGTGGTGGATGCCATGGTGAGTCCATGGCTGCTGAAGCTGCTTTTAGAGACATGAAGATGAAATGTTCTTTGGATCTCTTCTGGTTTTAGTTTGCTTCTTCTTTTAATTTGCAGCAGTTTGCGGTTATTTTGCATATTTATGGCTCTGTTCCTCTTTTGTTGGAATTGCTGTTGGGTTTTCTTGTCTCTGATTTAAGTTTTTCGCTTTTTCTTTCTCCTGTTTCCTGCTTCTTGCATCAGAAGGTTGTCCCTCATTGTTCCTGCCGGGTCTCTTTACGTTTTGTTCCTGCTCAGTGTTTTTAGGGTCTGGTTTTGGTGTTTTTTAATCTTTCGTTTTTCATCTTTCTTTCTCTCGGCTCTGATTGGTTCACTTGAGTGGCCTGATCACCAAAACATCCGCTCTGCAAAGTTTATGACCTAATTTTGTCTTGTTCAGAACTTTAAAGGACGATCATTAACACCCGTCTCTAAAAGCTGCTGATTGATGCAGAAATTAGCATTAATAAAACTAATTCAGCATTTTTTCAGTATTTTTATCTGATCTGACAGAACCCAGATGAGATAAACGTTGCAGTCAGAGTTAATATTTCACCGCTCACTGATAGGAATGACCTGCTTTGCAGCATTGTGTGTACTCTGGGTGTGTTACAAGCCTGACAACTGTGTTTGTGCACACGCCAGACAAACATTTAACTGCATCTGCAAAGAGGATAGGAAGCTGGAAGTTCCTGCAGAGGAAGTATTGCTCTGAAGCGCTGTAAGAAAAACCGGATTTTTGTATCAGGCGGTAGAACGTCCCTGCAGCCTCTTCAGAAGTCATACTGCCAGCATCTCCGGAGGTTTCCACTGAGCCTCAGCTGCTTGTTCTTCTAGAACAAAGCTCGAAACACAAACCTGCAACTCAGCTCCATAAAAACAGTCCAATTTAAAAATGTTAAACTGCACTTTTCTGACTTTTATCTGAATTAAGTCTCAGTAGTTTGATCCATTTCATTCAGAATGCAACACATCTTGAATGGAGCTTTTAACGCGGTAAGCCCAACCCCAGGAACATATCTGTGTGTTTCTGTTCTCAGATAAATTCAGCCCAAAGTTTTCTTCAGACTGAAACAGTAGAGCTGGTCTGAGATCAGATATTGATTCAAACCTTCCTGCTCAGCTGACCTGCAGCATTCTGGTTGCTTCAGAACCAAGAAGGTGAATTATTTAGCTCTTTATTACGGCTGGTTTTCTGCTGAACAAATAAACTGATTATCAGTTTGTTTCCCTGCAGCTGAGCTTTGAATCTGAAGATAACGGTTTATTTGTTTCACAAGATCAATTTTCGGCCGCCTTATTCAGATTAAAGTCTTCTTCACGTCTCTCAGAAGGTTTCAGGCGAGCTTTATCCACAAGTAGAAGCTGTGAATGAGGTCAGGGCCGTGAGAAAACTGCAGCTGCTGCTTATTAAACATAAAACAAAGGAAGGGGTCTCTTCTGGTGAGAAATTTAGAGGCAAAAATTAAAAGAATCAAAATTAGTTTTATTTCTGCTCAGTTTCATATCCAGACAAACCCAGAAAATAAAGCTGAAAGATGTAGATTCCTCCCTCTGAAAATCATCACAACCAAAACTGCTTTTAAAAATATATAAATGTTTATTAAATGTATTCATAAAATATACAAAAAATAAATGAATCAATAAAACAGGAAAGTATATTTAATATGTACAATAGAAAGGAAATAAATACATGACCAAAGAAATGCAATTCCAGCTTAAAAATTCAAAGCTGTAAAAAAAACTTTGGTTGAAATTTTGTTATAACTGAAAACAAAAGTTTACAACCTAGTTTTTAATCATGAAATAAAACAAACTGATGCTCTTTTAAAGAAATCATTCATGTGAAACTTTAAATCTAAAACACAACGAGTTTAATCAGGAAAACCAGTAAATTCTTTACTTACAAAGGTCAAAGTTTAATTTATGATGAGCAGCAAATCTCTAATATTTTTACTCCATAATTTCTGTTTGTTGCTGTTTTTGTAGTCAAGTTATCTTTAGACATTTATTAGTTAAATTTGTTCATTAAATTTAAAAATTGAAGATATTCTGGGACTTTTCAGTAAGTAAAGATTAACATTTATGAAAACATAAAAACTGAACACGATCCTAAATATGGTGGAAATTCCTAAACAAATTAAGTTCTGCTAGTTTAATCTGAATGAGACAGAAAATTAGGTAAGAGTTCTGTAAATTATTATTTACCGGATCATAATTATGCAAAGGTTGAAATCTGATTTACTGTCACTCAGGGGAACAAGTATTTGATCTACTGAGAACTGGGTGGAGAAGTGCAGGAGTGAGATGTTACTTGTTGTGGATCAGCGGCTCTTTCTGCTCTGCACAGAAACTGCTTGAAAATCTGAGCTTCAGATCCATCCACAGATTGTCTGTGATGAGGTCCTTACTGGACGTCACATCATCAGGGTTCTGGCTGGAAGAAGGTTATGGTCCAATATCTTATGTAACATGACCCTGTCCAGTGGCTCCTGAGCGTGAAAGTGTTATTGCATTGTTAGCAGAAAAATGACACCAAGAATATGGAAGAATATGAGATGGGGGTTTCTGGTCATACTGAACATTTCTCTTCCTTTAAACTCGAGCTTGGTTTTGGTCTCATCTGACCAGAGCACTTTCTGCCAAAGCCTCCTTGGGTCATGCCATCTAAAACAGGAAACCACTACCATATATGGATTATGAAGCGTTGTCTACAGTCTGGAGGTCTCCCACAGTAATCCCAGAGCAGTGGGAAGACATCTTTAATGGAAATATGTTGACAGGATGTCTGGAAGTTGGAAGATGCCAACTTTAGCATCATCAGCGGCTAACTGTTAGCCAGTTGCTGTATTCTTTATAACTGATGGAGGTTTCTTCTGTGCTTCTGTAACAGGTGTACCCCCTTTTCCAGTTTGTTTTCTGCCTCGTGCTTGACTTTGTTTTTTGTTTTTTTGTTTTACATATTTCTGTATTTTGACTTTTATTTAATGTGTTTTCCTGAACTTGTGGTTGATAATCTTTCTCCACAAAAAAATTAAACTGTTATAAAAAATAGACATGGTTCGTTTCTTCATAAATATTTACGTCCCCACTTTGTTATGTAAATTATAATTTTCTTTTTAAAAATTATCTCGTCAATAATGACTTTTGGGGGGCGGTTGCAGACGCGCTGGACGTGCAGCTGCTGGACTTTCTGATGCAACAATTGTTTGTTTGGACTGAAAGTAGGAAGAACAGGCAGGAGAAACGGGAGCAGGAGGAGGAGCAATCTGCACACAAACTTATAAAAAGTCACCCAGAGGGAGGAGAGGAAAACAAACCCAGAGAAGAACCACAACAAGTCCAGGCGGTCTATGATTTCCCACCGTTTCTGAAGCATTCGAAGCGATCATGAGCCACGTCGACGTGAAGAACCTGAAGCTGTCCAAGTTTGAGGAGGAGCATTACGATGAGTATGACTGCTACAACCTGACAGACAAATATGCAGGTGAGGAGACGGGTTTCTTGCTTCTCCAGAACTTCACACGAATTATAACTAACGGTTTATCCCGTGCTTGTGTTGCAGAGGGTTCGGCCCGTAAAGGCAGAACCAAGAAGGAGGCTAGTGAGAACACGAACCGACAGAATCCTGCAGGACATGAGAGGAAAATCGGGGAAAAGCTGCAGAACAGCGAGAAAAAGGCCAAGGAGTGAACCCTGAGGTAGCGTTTCTACACTAAATGTATCTCAATAAACTGACTTTAGGTGGAATAAACCGACCCCGATGTACAAAGTGGTTTTTAAATTATCATTATAGGTTGTGAGTTATATAAGCTGAAATATTAACTGAAAATAGTTGAAGCTTTAATTTGACCTGCTTGTGACGAACATCTGGCTCAGAACTCTGAGGACATAGGCGGGTCTGTTGTGAAATTTGAACCGTGCGCCTCCGTTCAGAACTCCTTCCAGGAAACTGCCGATTTAACCTCCCAAGTTCCACTGAAGACTTTAATAATCAAGCAACGTTTTTTCTCTCAAACAATAATCTTTTTCGCTAATGCTAACACAAACATATGCCGATTTTAAAATGTCGTTTTTCATTTAAGTAAAGGAAATGTTTATTTACCTATTATATCAAATACTGGTGACTTAAAAAAATGGGACTTTAAATGGACAGATAAGCAAGGAGATTTGGAGCATGAAAGTTTTAGGATTGATTTCAGAGCAGAACCCGAGCTGAGGTTCTGTTGGTTATTTTCCCTTCCTCCACAGTGAAGTTGAGGCTGCCACACTGCATCCAGACATATTAACCCTTTGAGATCTAAAATGCTCTAAATGTTCTGGTATTTTACAGAAAGTGTTTCTGAAATATTCAGATCACACAAAAAGCTCCATCTTAAAACTTACTTTGACACTTATTTACATGTTTATTTCTATAACTATAAGGTCTCTGAGGTTAAACGCTTATCTTGATAAGAGGTTTCTGACCTGTTTGCAACGGTTTCATTCAGATTCACCACTTAAAAAGTCAGCGAAAAGCTCAGCAGACAGGTTTTGCTGTGGATTATTAGATTTTCTCAGCTTAACCAAATGTATGTGTGTGTTTTAACTCAGGGCTGCTTGGATGGCTTTTCCCGGTGATGGACCACGGCCTCCTTGGCTACAGATTGAGACATGCGGATGGCAGGAGTTTATTGGAGCTCCTTTTGGGGCAGGGTTTAAATCTCTGCATGATGAGGAGCCTCCAGAGCCAGGCCTTCACCTTTTTGACGCCTGCAGGTGTTCAAGTGCTGACCTTTCTGTCGACGTGCACCAGAGTCCTGGCTCAGACCACAGCAGTGCAGCTGGGATGATGGGGTGGCAGCTTGGAGACTTTTTTTTTTTAATGCTTGTTTTTAATGTTTTATCATTAAAAGAATTTAAACACAGTCTCTGTCTTCATCAGTTGCATCTAAAGTCTGCATCAGCCATTTACTTTATGTATTTTGTATCAATTACATATATAAAATAACCTGGTTGAGAATGTGTGTGTTCAAAATCTCAAACTTTAGTAAAGCCCTGCAGGGTGGTTTAGAGGTCACCAACAACATCCATAAATGCAGAGACTGAGTTATTATACCAGCTGGTGCACATCCATATGTGCACCTTTAAGGACTGTGCATATGTTCCCCAACCAAAGCCCTGCTTTATTGGGGACATAAAACAACACCTTTAAGTCTGGAGACCAAGAGAGTGGTATGGGCTGCAGAAGGCCATCAGAGCAGCAAAAAGGCCTTCCTCCCAGAAACTTGAAAGTTAGTGCCTCAACCAAAACATATGAATACATGGCAGGAAATCCAGTCTGTCATAAATTACAAAAGATCTATAACCAGAGATCCCCGTGATGCCACCCTCCCAGACAGCCTTAACACCTATGTCAATTTTGACAGGTTGAACACAGACCCACCTTCAAAAGCCTCTTGCAACCCCATGGACACTGCTTTACAGGTGACACATCCACAGGTCCTGAAGGAATTGAAGAAGGTGAACCCCCACAAGGTGGTGGTACCTGATGGAGTCACTCCCAGAGTACTGAAGGCCTGTAGTGAACAACTAGCTGTGGTGTATGCTGATATCTTCAACCTGTCATTATTCCAGACTGTAGTCCCTTGGATATTCAAAATATCCATCATACCAGCCCTTAACAAAACAGACACATCCACCCTGAATGTATTTAGGCCAGTGGCACTCAGATCAGTAGCCAAGAAGTGCCAATAAAGAAAAATGGTTCTAGCACACATCAACCTTATTGTCCTGGAATCTGTCAACCCTCTTCAGCTTGCCTACTAACCAATCAATTAGTGGATGAAGCGGTAGCAATAGCCCTTCATCACACCCTGCAACATCTGTAAAGCAGCATGCCAGGTTGCTGACAGACCCAACCTCCACCTGTAACTGGATTCCGGACTTTTTGAAGGAAAGACTGCAGGTGGTAAGGATTGGTGTTTGCTGTGCTCACAGTCAGCACAGGATCCCCACAGGGCTGCTTCCTTAGCCCCAAACTCTTCTCCCTGTACATCCATGACTATGTCTCCACCCAGGACAACACCATTATTATTAAAAATGCTGATGACACCAACATCTTGGGACTCATCAAGAGGGGAGACGAGTTACAGGGCCCTGGTTAACAACATTTTTGTCTGTGGAGAGGAGAATGACCTCATCCTCAGTGCAGACAAGACAAAGGAAATAATACTGGAGTTCAGGAAGAATCCTCCTCCTCTGCACAGCCTCTCATCAGGGGGACTGAGGTGGAGAGGGCTGTTAGTTACAGGTTCCTGGGACTGCAGGTTACACTCAGTAAAGAAATGAAATTCAGAAAAAACAAAGTCAAGGGAAGATACAGAGATGCCGGTGGGGTCCTAAATTTAAAAAAAAGTTGGCAATAGGAAAAAGGAGAAAAGAAACATAAATACCCCCAATAGTATTTCCTCTTCTGAAACACTTTGGCCAAATCAACCCCCTGATGGGTAACCACACAATGAAAATACAAAGGCTTTTAAAAAGGAAATGTGACCCTTGGGGAGGTGGAACAATACAAGCTGTTTAATGAAATGTCAGAAATATGAGCAAGAAAGATTTCCGAGGAGAGAATTTGAAAAGATTAAAGAAACGTTTACATTTGCCATCTTACCATAAAATGTTTAGGCAAATAGACGCGTTGCAAAGAAACTTAGGCAGCAAACAATACAGATTCTTATACGATTTAAAAAAAACTACATTATTCAATAGAATTTAATCGTATTGTTTACACATTAATCCATGACGAAACACTCCATACCAGTTGGGGGCGGTAATGCGCACCTTCATTTTTGCCAATAAACACTAGAGAAAGAAGAAGCGAAATTAGCTATTTGTGGTCGTAAACCAGAAGCGACCCTGTCGGGGGAGGTTTTTTTAGCTTACATAAATAAACTGTAATTATTTTTGTTAAATTTTTTTCACATTGAAATTATGTTTATGTTGAATCAACGCAGGCGGGATTATTCTGTGGTTTCAAGACAGGAGCTGCTAACCTCATCAACGGCTCCACGCTTTACGTTTTAAACATTTACGACTTTTATTCGGCCTCTAAGTGCAGGACTGAGAGTAGAGTAGAGGCTTTGATGTTGGGACTGTGGCAGGAGACCCTAGAAGGTTAGCTGAGATGATGCAGAGGAGGAAGGTGGACAGACTGTGTGTTCAGAAGACCAGGTGGAAAGGTAGCAAGTCTAGGAGCTTAGGAGCAGGGGTCAAGCTCTTCCACCATGGTGGACGAGAAGAGAAACGGTGTAGGAGTTATCTTGAAGGAAGAGATTGTCAGGAAGGTTCTGGAGGAGAGAACTGTGTTAGTCGTCATGCCCCACAGGTAGGATGTGTGCTAGAGCGAGGTCGATGAGGTGATGCAGAATATCTCCAGAGATGAGAGAGTGGTGGTTGGTGCAGATCTCAGTGGACATGTTGGAGCAGGAATGCAGAAGGACAGGTGGTGGTAGACGTCCCAAAGAGGATGGAAGAGGCTATAGTGAATACTTTCTTCTAGAAGAGACAGGAACACAGGATGGCCTACAGGAGCAGAAGTAGGAGCACACAGGTGGATTTCACCTTGTGTAGAAGATGTAATCTTAAGGACCTCAGTGACTGCAGGTAGTGGAAGGTGAGAGTGTTGCCAGACAGCACAGGATGGTGGTGTGTAGAATGACCGATGAGGAAGATGAAGAAGAGCAGAGGACAAAGTGGTGGACGCTGAAAAAGGAAGAAGGCTTTCAGGGAGGAGTTGAGACAGGCTCTGGCCAGGAGGAGCTTCCAGATGACTGGAGGTTTCAGCTCCAGACTAAAATATGAAATCACTGTTTGCTTCAAACGGTTCTGTTTTTATCCTGAGAAAAAACTAATAAATATTTTTTATTAATGACTATTTCTATATGTATGCTCATAGTGACATCATTAATATTTTATCACCTAGTGTGCAAAAGTATCTAGAAGTACTTTTACCTGAGTAGACTGGATGTTCTGGCTGTCTTCCTGTTGGAGAACTTTCTGGCTCCAGCTTCTCTAAGCATCATTCATTTCATTGTGTCGTTTGGCGTTATTTCCAGTTCGGACCCGCTGATTCTCGTCTGGACTGATTCTAGTTTTACTGCCTATAGCAATATAATGGAAGCAATTCTTTAATCCAGGCAGCGTTGTGTCCTTCTGTCCCGGAGCTTCACGTCGTTTTTGTTCAAATTAGAAAGAAGCTCCATGCTGTTTATGGACCAAAAACTGGTGGACGTTCTTAGTTTTCATGCATTAAATGAATGAAATCAGCTGTTCTAGTATTGGACCTGCTGAACACCAAACAGATGAGACCAGTGGAAGGTGTCAGAACCAAACAGCTCTACTGGACCAGATTAAGTACTAGAATCTGTCAGGATTTGAAGGAATCTGTCTCCACTGTAGAACAACCCAGGCCTGGTTGGACCAGAGCAAGCTGTTCTGTTTCCCATCTGATGTTAAGTTGGTATAAAAATGAATCCCTAATCAGTCTTCCACTAATTAATGTCAGAATGGCGACCTTTGCCCTGCGTTGATTTTTACTCTGAACTGTGAGCAAAGATCTGCAAGATTATTGAGATCTTGGTATTTCTCTGTGATCCCAGAAGAAACATGTCGGCTGATACAAAGATCGCAGAGCTGCTCACTGAGCTCCATCAGCTCATCAAACAGACACAGGTGAGTTCAGTCAGCCAGGATCCTGTTCACCTCTCAGGTGTTTGGAGGACGAATGAACTTTGTGTTTCCTGTTTCAGGAGGAGAGGTCTCGCAGCGAACACAATCTGCTCAACATCCAGAAGACACACGAGAGGATGCAGACGGAGAACAAGAGTCAGTCATACGTTTAACACACTGTTTATGTTTTTAACTCCATGGAACATAAGGTCAATTTGATCTGGGGATGAAGATGGAGGCCATCAGGAAATAAATGAATAAATAAAAGGTGTTTCATTCATTCATTCATTTCCTGTCAGTCCCTGATTTCTTTTCTGTTTTGTCTCGACTGTCAATCAACCAGAGTTGAGGTCTGTCCATTCCCAAATTTCAGGCGACACACATTCCAACTGAAGTTTTTCCCTCCCCCTAATTTTCCCATCCCTTCCCCAAACACACCTTTGGAATTTTGGTTTTCCATTATCATGGAGAAGATGTGGTCCTGAAGGAAGCAGATGTTGCTCTAAAATCTCTGCTGGACCTTTCTGCAACAATGCTGCATCACAGAGGAGGAAATGATCCAGGCCCATATCATGATACAACCTCCTACCTCACAGAGCCTGTCTGCAGGCTGGATGCTCCTTTTCCAACAAACTTCTGGAGAACTTTTGGGATGTTCTGCTTTGTAGAGGGAGACACGTGCAGATCCTTCCCGTGGTTCTGTGAGGAACTTTGTTTTTAATAACTTCAATAATTTTGATCCTCCTGATCTTCTGACACTCCTCCATGCTGCTGATTCCAAGTCATAAAGTTTCCTTCTCCCAACTTTTCTTGGAAAGTGCTGCAGCCTGAAAGGAGGGAAAATGAATTCTGTGGACCTGTGAGGTTCTGTGAGTTTTCATGCGAACAGCAGGTGGAAACATCCCGTGAGTGTTTCTTCTTC
Source organism: Crenichthys baileyi (assembly GCA_036173005.1). Classification (NCBI taxonomy): domain Eukaryota; kingdom Metazoa; phylum Chordata; class Actinopteri; order Cyprinodontiformes; family Goodeidae; genus Crenichthys; species Crenichthys baileyi. Next base: position 835,349 of record JAHHUM010000891.1, read on the forward strand.
TGTCTCCCTCAGCGTCTCCATATTACCGCACCAAACTGAGGGGCCTGTACACCACAGCTAAAGCAGATGCAGAGGCTGAGTGCAGGTGAATGATCTCATGTTCTTCTCTGAACGCCTGATGATCTCCTGTATCCTTCCTGCTGTATTTCCTGTTTTCCTCTGTTTCCCTGCCTTTAGCATCCTGCGTCATGCTCTGGATAAAATAGCAGAAATCAAGTCTCTGCTGGAGGAGAGGAGGATCGGTAGGTTTGGAGGAATTCATCTCATTTTAAATTTCACGTCATTTCATGTTTTTGCTTCAAGTGAAGTTTTGCTCTTCAGCTGCTAAGATGGCGGGAGTTTACAGCGACAGCGACCCTCCCAGGAAGACGATGAGACGCGGCGTCCTGATGACGCTGCTGCAGCAGTCGGCCATGACGCTCCCGCTGTGGATCGGCAAACCTGGAGAGAGGTACCTCCTCCAACACTTCATGATGGATCCTGGTACCTTCAGACTCCTGATCCAGCCCATAGTTCTTTGTTGTTCCTGCGGTAATCCAGGATGTTCCTGTCATGTTTTAAAGAACTTCTGATGAAAAGGTTCCGTATTGAGTCCAGAACCTGATCATCTTATTTTATTATAAATTATGTTTTTGTTGATTTCTATATATGAAAATATTCTGTGTTGCTTCTTCTTCTGAACTTGTGGAAATCCTCTCAGTCATTCTTCAGAAGAACTTCTAGACCAGATTCTTCACTGATGGTGACCACTTCCTGTAACTCTCAGCTTTTCTTCTCCAGATGTTCCAAACAGTCTTCTGCTGCTGTCCATCCTTGTTCTCCCTGCAGACCTTCAGTCTGTCCTTCATGCTTTCCTTGGACAGAAGAAGCTTCTTTGTTCCCCTTGTTGTTTGCCTGCTGTGCTCTGAGATGCACCCCCTCCTGCTTCTGGATTCAAGCTCTGCACTGGTGGCCCCACTCAAGAGAAGCTGGTCATGAAGCTCTCAGCTTAGAGTTCTTGATGCTCCAGAAATCTGCTCCTCCAGGTGTAATGTTCTCAGCAGCAGTTTGGATGTAAAGTGATGATGCTGCAGCTTCTCTTTGGAGGGAACCTTTGCTAACAGAAGGAGACAAAGATCTCAGAGCATCTGATCTGATGGAGTGATTTCATCTGGACTCTCTCCAGCTTCATGTTTTGTTTTTGTTGATGTTTGAGATCCTTCCTGCCTCTTTGTGGCTAAAATGTCTGGATTCTCTGGCAGCCCTCCTCCTCTGTGTGGAGCAATCTCGGCCAGCAGTGACTACGTGGCCAAGCAGGGCGACAAGGTGGCGGCGAGGGTGAAGGCCGTGGACGGAGACGAGCAGTGGATCCTGGCCGAGGTGGTCAGCTACAACCACTCCACCAACAAGTGAGGCCGAGGCTCGGTTCAGACAGAGAGGATGAAGATCCTTTAAACATCTGAGCTCCTGATGTTTCTGTTCTCTCTCTGCAGATATGAAGTGGACGACATCGATGAAGAAGGCAAGGAGTGAGTAGATGTTCTCTCTGACACTCTTTGTTCAGTTTCTGAAACTGTTATAGCTGAGGAGTTGCTGGCGGGTTTTTGTGGCTCTGAAAACGGGACTAGAAGAATCTGGTTTTGTTTCGGTTAACGGACATCTTCTTTTAGAAAACTCTCTCACAGGTTAGAAAGGAAAGGAACCCAGAATGTGTTCCCAACTGGACCAGAAACTTAAAACCTGAAACGGTGGAGAAACTCAGAGGAGCTGCTGCAGGCAGGATTGATCCAGTCTGAGTGCAGACTCTGATTCTGGTTCCGGTTTCTATTAGGAGACACACTCTGAGCCGGCGGAGGATAATCCCTCTGCCTCAGTGGAAAGCCAACCCAGAGACGGACCCTGAGGCCCTGTTCAGTAAGGACCAGCTGGTTCTGGCCCTCTACCCACAGACCACCTGCTTCTACCGGGCCCTGATCCACACACCGCCACACAGGGTGAGGTTCTCTGCTCGACTCCTAGAGTTTTACTTTGAAACCAAAGCTCCCGACTCCATATTTAAAAGGTTCTGTCCGGTTATGGGATATTTGTGGTAGTAAATGAAAGCTCCAGAACCCTGCAGAACTATTTCTGCTTCCTTTTTGTCATTGTGTTAAACATCAAACTCCACGATGTCACTGGGATTTCTGTGACAGAACCAAGACAAAGTAGTCTAGAACTGTAAAAATCTGAAAAGTGTGGCGTGCCTTTTTTCAGCCTCCGTTTACTTTGACCCATACCTTAACTGGGAGAACGTGCAGAAAGAGCCCAGACCAGACCAGGATTCAAACCCAGGACCTTCTATCTGCCAGGCAGCAGTTCTACCAACAGCACCACTCTGAAGCCCATTCTGCAATTTTAATTTAAAATAATTAAAACATTTGTGGACTGTGACTAATTTCAGTTTTACAGTTTTGTGAAGTGTGGCATAAAGTTCGGAGGTCAGTGGTCAAAGCATCCTCATGTGTTACAATGGCCTAGTCAAAGTCCAGACTGAGCTTGAGCTGTTTTACAAAGAAGTCAGTCTGTAGATGTTCAAAGCTGCAGTCAGAAGTTTTTGCGGATTATTGACTGAAGGGCTGAAAATGATTACATGCCGCACTTTTCAGATTCTTATTAGTAAAAACGTTGAAAATCATGAATTGTTCTCCATCCAGGTCAGAAGTCACAGGTCTGCTCTGCTTTGTGCAGCTATAAATAAGCCTGCCTTTGTGTCGGTCTGTCACATAAAGTTTCAATAAAATACATGAACGTTTGAGGTTGGAATGGGACAGAATGGGTGTAAATACTTCTTTAAGATGCTCTGGGCCAGGGGGCCCAAGTCCAGTCCTGGAGATTTTCTGACCTGCAGATTTTGGATGCATCTCTTCTCCAACACCCCTGAATTCCTTTATCAGCATTCAGTCCTTCAGCTCTGCGTAGGCCTGGTACCGATCCATTCATCTGGTTCAGGTGTGTTGGAGCAGGGACGCATCGAAAAGCTGCAGGACAGTAGCTCCCCAGGACTGGACCTGGGTTCTGTGGAACTACAGAGGAGGGGAGGTTCTAACTGCTGCCCAACAGCAGCAGCTCAGCCGAGCTGTTTCCATAGCAACCACCTTCCTGGTTTCACATGAGATGAAAATGTTTTTTGTGCTTTGACCCACTGAGCTCAGTTCTGATGATTCCAGGAGTCAAGGATGTGACGGAGAATCCTCTGTTCTTCTCCCGGTTCTGTGACTCTGGGTGGGAGTCTGATCCAACTGACCTCGGTGTGTGTGTGTTTGCAGCCTCAGGACGATTACTCGGTGCTGTTTGAGGACACATCGTACGCTGACGGCTACTCTCCTCCACTCAACGTGGCCCAGCGGTACGTGGTGGCCTGCAAGGAGAACAAGAAGAAGTGAGGAACGGCTGGAGACCAACTGAAGCCATCATCTGCTGGATCGGCCCATTTCTCTCTGCTCTGGTTGTTTCTGTGAGCATGTTGGATTGAGTCCACTGGTCTAAGAATGTTCTGGTCAAACCTGAAACATTTTCATGGAGGATCGCCTGCTGGTCACAGGAGGAACTGCAGGGATGAGATCATTGACGGCCCAAACTGTTTTATTTCCAGGTAGATTGTTGTTTTGTGGCATAAAGTTTCCTGATGAAACTGTTCATGTGTTTTCCTTTTAAAACAAACAATAAAAAACGTATTAGTTGTTGCAAATCAAGGATGCATCAGCATGAGAGCAGAGGACGCTTTTAAGGAAGTAGGAGATCAAAAGCAAACTTTGCTTTTATGCGTTTCCATGGAAACAATGACTTTACACCACAAGGTTTCTAGCAGGACATAAATTTACCTGACATCTCCAGAAATTACAAAAACATCTAAATGTTTCCTTAATTCAGTTCAAAAACTGAAACTTATGAAGAGTTTTAAAGGTTCTGGAGCAAAGCTCAAGAGTTCTGGTGAGATTCACCGAGTTTGAACTGCAGCTGGAGTTAGAACCCCAAGCTCCACCACACAGACGTATCGAGGGCATGAATTAGAACTGTTGGTCCCAGTCCTGAACCACAGACACTGTCAGAAGTGTCCTTCCTGGGCTGAGGAGAAGCGGAACCAGGCTGTTGCTCAGTGGTCCAAAATCCTCTTCTCATATAAAAGTAAATTCTGCATTTCATTCAGAAATCAAGGTCCCAGAGTCTGGAGGAAGAGTGGAGAGGAACAGAATCCACGTTGCTGGAAGTCTAGTGTGATGTTTCCACAGTCAGTGATGATCGTCTTCTGGTTCTGGTCCACTGGGTTTTCTCAAGTCCACAGTCACCGTGGTCATCTACCAGGACATTTTGGATAACTCCATACTTAGGAGTTATCCAAAGGAGGGCAGCAGGCAAGAAGGATAATACCCTCCTTGCCTGCTGATGGTGGTCAGAGGGCCCGGCGGCTCTGATTGTATGGCAGCCTCACTCCTGTCGGTGTGCCCCAGGGTAGCTGGCTCTCAGCCAGCAGCCAGGGTGACACTCCAACCCTTCTCATCTCTCTGCTGAAGAAGTCCAAGCACATCATCTGCACCCCCAGCCTTGGTGTCTATGAAGCAGAGTGCAGGCAGCAGGTTCTTGTCCAGCAGGTATGAAGGTCTTGATGGAACGAGTCTTTCAGATCCCTGTGGGATTCTGTCTCAGCAGACCTAGATCTCTCTCTGGTGGATCAAAGATGACTTGTTGGTGTCGGTCTTGGAAGGTTCCCCAGATGGAGATAACGGATCTGTCAGAGTCGCGCAGATGCAGCTCTTCTCTGAAGGCTTCTAGAAAATTAGGTTTCAGTAGGATGAGAAGATTTCACGCCCCTACCGGACCGTTCTGGACTGCCTCGAGAGTAAAAAAAAGCGACCTGGGCTTCCTGAACACCTCATCAAGTCCACAGGCTGATCTCCTCCATGTTCTGCGAAATGGTTGCGGGTTCAAAAAAAAAAGGACCCCCAACCAAGTATTTAGCACATACTGTACCTGGACAGGCCGCATTTCATTAAAAAAATTTTTTTAGGGGTTCCGATAAAATATTGTAATTTTTAAAAATTTAAAGGTTTGGGTCAGATTATCTGGAAGCCAGCATCGTAACAAACTCAACAGAAGTCCTTAAAAATATTTCACTGCTTTAAATAAATTTATGAAATAAAGTTTTTTCACGATAGCTTTTAAATCTAGATAGATGAGCCTGTAGGGGTCAGTCCCTAAAAAAGCAACACTGCCCGGGGGGAGTCCCTAAAGTAGTCCAAATCTTCAAACAGTCCCCCCGAAGGCAGAAACCCGGGCACGCAGAGTAGAAAAAACGGGGGGACGCGGGGGGAGGGGAAAATTTGTGCTGCTGCCTTTATCGCTTTTAAACCCTTTACAGTTTTAACCTAGTCCTTCTCAGGGGGGCGCTTTTGGGTTTTAAATGAGACCCTCTAGAAGTTAGAGGATATAACTGGAGGGGGGGAAGCTTAGAAATGGGGAAAAAAACTGCTTAAATGGTGAAAATCTGAACGTTAGCGTCGCTAAAATGAGTCGGGCTCTTCAAAAAAAAATTCAGTCTGGGGTTTAACAGCCCAGTCAGCGCAAAATCTGTTTAATTATTTTCATTAACCCGGGTTGGGTTGTTTCCCGTCACTTTCTATCACTTTAAGATCATTTCAGAAACATTTGTTTTCTTAACGAAAAAGTTTTTATCCATAGAAAGACTCACTTTGGATCCTGATCTTTAAAAAAACTCCTTAATAAAGTGTTGTTTTTTTAAACCCCACTTTTTAAAAGTAACTGGCTGTTAGTCAGGGTTTATTTTAAAAAAAATGTCACCACCCCAACGGGGCCCTGCATGGTTTCCCCGATTTGGGCCCTCCCCAGACACAGTTTTTTTTTTTTAAGCCAATTTGAAACTTGTTGATCAAAAATCATCGGAGGGGTTTAAGCGGAACCAAACTCAAAAGGGTTTTAAAAAGAGCAAAAGATGGAACTAAGTACCCCCATTTCTCCTGTCCACTTTTTCTGTCCCCCAAAAGTTGGCTCGCTTCGAGGTTCCGGGACAAGCTCTTCCCCGGGGCCAAAAAACAGCATTCAAAAACCCGATTTTAAACTGAACTTTGGTTTTTTTCAGCAGACTTTCTGATGGGTTTGGGGTCTTGTTTTGTTTATACCCAGATCGGGCCAGGTTCAGTCTAGAACCCCCCTTTTAAATCTTAACCCCTTTTGGGGGGACAAAAAGGGGTTCAGGGCCACTCAAAAAACTGCAAGGGCTCCAGGTCCCGTAGGGTGCAAAAAACCCACAAAATCCCCCCTCCCCCACCGTGCTTGCAGCGAAATTGGAACTGTCCAAAAATGTTTTCCACTTGGTGGAGTCAGGTAGTTTGGAGATGCCCAGCAGATGTCTTCTAATTTCCCCATTGACAGAGTTGTTTCCTTAGGGTTTTTCTTTTTTAAAACCAGCGAATAAAAAAAGCTGGATTAACCACGGAAAAAATTAAAACAAAATTGGAGAAACCTCAATAAAAGGGGAGAAAAAAAAGAAGGGAAATGTGGCCAAAAGGTTTAAAAAGAAAAAACCAGAATAAAATTAAATTTACTATAAAAATGAGAAAAAAAGGGGGATTAATCTGGTTAAAAGCAAGAGGTTTAAAAGGGAAAATGGGAGAAAACCTTTAAAAAATTAAGCAAAAAACCAGAAACCTGGAAAATCTGCATGGTCCAAAACTAACCAGGAGAAACAAGAAAAAAACCTCAAACTTAAAATACAAAAAAATCGGGATGAAAGGGTTAAAAAAACCAAAACCGGAAAATGAACCAGGGTTAAATCAGTTTCCCCAAATGAATTTCAGAATAAAATCTAAAAAAAGAACAAAAGGGGGAACAAAAGGGTGAAAGTAGGAGATAAAACCCACCAGGTCTGCCCTGAGCACAACTGCAAAACTCCGCTGTCCTGGAGGTTTCACTCTGATGGACCAGCAGCTCCCAGCTATACAGTCTAGTTAACCCCCGTGGAAGCGCGGGTTGACTGGAATTTTTTCGGGTTGTTGAACTTGAACTCTGACCCCCCTTGTTTGGGGGCTTCACCCCTCATGCACTCACGCCCTCTGTTCTCGGGTTTCCCCGAAAGGCCCTTGGGGGTAAAAACCTCCCCCCAAACGCAGCCCCCATCCTCAACCCTTGCGATCGCCCCCGTCCCGTTACTCCAACGGGGAGAAAGGGATTCCTGTCTGTCCTGTTTTTTGACCCTTTAAGCTTCTCCTGACAGATTTTTACTCTCGGAATTTTTTTTGTCCCGGTGCCAAACACCCCCAGTGAAGCCCCCAAACAGCACTGTTCACTAGAAAACCCTCATAAATCTAGGAGTGCAGTGTCTGAGAAAAAGGTTCTCCATCTTTTTAGCTTTGGGGTTTTTTTCCCTCTCCAAACCCGATGATGTGCAGATGACACATGTGGGGGGGATTTTCCTCACAAAACCCCCCGGGGCCCCTTCGCTGGCTCAGTGATTCTGAGGGTGAAACAAACCTCCCCCCCGTCTGGGCCTTTTAAGAAAAAAGGAAATTGGAAACGTCTGTTCCCCACATTCAGACACACATCTCAAAAAATTCTCTGTTTGTTCCCGGAAAACCCCCCCGCTGTCCTTCTCCTCCCCCCCTGTGAGTCCGGGCCAGAAACAGTCCAACAAGGCCAACGGAAGATCAAATAAACCCAGTTTTAAAATGTCTGTGTCCTCTTTTCCCTGTCTATCTTGGTTTTCCCCACCTGTCTCCCCCCGTGGCCAAAAGGAAGCTCCGAGCCGTCACTCCACCCTGTCCCGATGCCTCGGAACCGGGGGGACCAACAAATGCCGGACCCCCGGCGCACCCCAGTGACGACGACGAAATGATGACTTCCTAAAGAGCCCAAAATTTTCAGCTCCCGACTCGCTCCCTGAGATTCCACTGAAGATCCCCTGGAACAGACTTCACAAAAATTTGGTTCTGCCCGGGACTTTGGGGCCCCCCCTCCTCCCGTGGAAGTTTTTTGCTGTTTTTTTCGCTTTTTCAGACTCCTTTCTCTGGTCCTGATGGAACCAAGCGCGGGGAACTTGTGGAACGAACTTTTATTCCCGCCTCGAATCTCAGCAGGGTTTAGGTCCATGGTTGGGGAAACCATTCCTGAGCTTAAGCTTTTTGCCAGAACCAATGGGATTGGTTTGGGGTCATTTTTCTCCGGAAAAAAACCCAAAGGGTCCGAGTTTTTTTAAACTGGTGCTGCTGGATGTGAGGTTGAAGATTTGGGAGTAGCCTGGTTTTCATTGTTCCCTCCACTTTTCCCAGCACCCTAAGCTCATCAGGCAGCATGAAGTTTTGTTGGATCAGCACCCCCTGTCCTCGTGATGTTTAAATGGCTTCCCACTGGGGTGAGGCAGGTTTCCTGCGTTTTCCAGTTGATGGCATTGGGCCATGGTGGTTCCCCGGGTTTGGGCCTGATCGTCCCCCCGTTCTTTTCATCTGTGGGGGACATTTTGGTCAGATGGTTGAAACTTGGAGTGGTCAGTTTTTCCGTTTGTTTAGTCAACTGCTCAGTGCGTTTTTGAGTGCTGTCGTCATCCTGAAGGTCCCGCCCGCCCCCGCCTCCTCCTGCTGAAGGGGAGCTGGGCTTCCCACAACTCCCCGGTCGGGGGGCCCGCTGGGGCTCCATCGCAGACATCATAGGTGAGTCCATGCCCCCTCGGGGGTGCTGGTTTCCTGGTGGAACCAGTCTGAGGTAGAAAACCAAAGCTGCTGAAGCTTTGGGTGAGTTTTGATGTTAGAAAT